>PVJN01001407.1:0-89140 GCA_004026805.1 Lasiurus borealis
TCCTTCCTTCCTTCTTTCCTTTCTTTCTTTTTTTTTTTTTTGATTTTTTACAGAGAGGAAGGAAGAGGGATAGAAAGTCAGAAACATCCATGAGAGAGAGACATCGACCAGCCGCCTCCTGCACGTCCCACACTGGAGATGTGCCCGCAAGCAAGGTACATGCTCCCGACCGGAATCGAACCCAGGACCTTTCAGTCTGCAGGCCGATGCTCTATCCACTGAGCCAAACTGGTCTCGGCATCATGTTTCTTTTTAATCACTTCTGTAAATAATTGTATGAAAGTTTTACATTTATTTCTATGAAATTGCCAATATCCCACTTGTTTTTATTTAAAGGATTGACAGTCTCACCTATTTATTCATAATATAATTACACTAATAAACTGTTTTTTTCAAACATTTGTTAAAATGTCAGGTATTTTGTGAGTCTCTCATCTACAGTGATCATGTCTTATTCAAAATAGATGGCAAGGTAAAAGGATTACAGTTGTTCATATAGAAGATAATACAATAATTAATAAATTATAATACAAGAATAAAGTGTTTCACACTCACAAGTATAAATCTACTTTTGCCCCACCCTGTATACAGCTATAGTTTTTAGCAGTTAAGGTATGTTTGCAATAATATTTAGCTTTGACCTAACCTTTCTATTTCTATTTCATTTATCTGAAAAATGAAACAACATAATACTCATAAATTTTTGCAAACATTAAATGAGGTAGCTGTACTAAAGTTAAATTTTGTTTTCAAACTTTATTCATTAGGGATTTGATTCTTTTCAGCTAATCTTATGATTGTTTTTCAATGAGATTAAGATAAGTTTTTAAATAATATTTTCAATTGTAAACATTGGGCCTTCAGAAAGAAAAACAAACACACTAATAGTAGATTGAATTCAATATGGAAAAATTAGAGCCTGATAACTAAACATCAAACTTTTAAAAATCACAGCAAAATCAGATTCACAGTCCTTAAGGTATTAACTTACTGTTTTGTTTTGTTTTGATTTATAGTTTTCTAAAGAAAACTTAAAAATATGTGTGGTCATATATACAATAAGAAGACCCTTGAACAATTGGTATTATTTTCTTAAATGAGTGCAGAAGCACTCATAAATATATAGAGTCAAAAAAAAACTTGGAAATCTAAAATATACACTAAAATCTAATAAAATTATAAAAATGTTCTGTAAGCAGAATAGGAATAATAAGAATAAAAAGTGCCCTAGCCTGCTTGGCTCAGAGGATAGAATGTCAGCCTACGGACTGAAGGGTCCCAGGTCCAATTCCGGCCAATGGCACATGCCTGGGTTGTAGGCTCGATCCTCAGTGGGGGGTGTGCAGGAGGCAGCCAATCAATGATTCTCTCTCATATTGATGTTTCTATCTCTCTCTCCTTCTCCTTTCCACTCTGAAATCAATAAAGAAATGTATTTTTTTAAATAAGAATAAAAAGGGAAATGTTAGTCTTTCACTAAAAGAACAAATGCCACTATAATAAAATTAACATTAAATAAATGCAGAATTAAACTTGTATTTTCATGTTAAATTTTTCAATTAGTATTTTAATAATGTTATCTTAGAAAGTAGTGCTGCACATTAGAACACAAGTGGGCATATAAGATGTAGTAAAAAATTGGTTCAAATTTCATATATATATATATATATATATTATTGATTTCCTACAGAGAGGAAGGGAGAAGGATAGAGAATCAGAAACATTGATGAGAGAGAAACATCTATCAGCTGCCTCCTACACGCCCCTCACTGGGGATGTTCTCACAACCAAGGAAGGCACATGTCCTTGACCGGAATAGAACCTGGGACCTTTCAGTCCGCAGGCTGACACTCTATCCATTGAGCCAAACCGGTTTCGGCAAAAATTGGTTCAAATCTTATTCTACTTACTGGCTATATGAATTTGAACCATTTATCTTACTTTCTTAGAATTCAGTTTCTTCCTTTCAAAGTATATTTCATAGAATTGTGATAAAAAATACCTATGATATGTATAGCAATATTAATTCTAACCCAATTCTTCAATAAAATAGTATAAGATCTGGCCATAATAGCAAAAAAAAAAAAAAAAAAACCATTTAAATGAGCAAATGGTGACTGGATGGTACCAATATAACTTATCCTGTGGGAAGGAATAATAACCAGATATTGAGAAATTAACTTTATACAAAAATAAAAAATCACACAATTAATAATCTCAATAAAGATCAAAAGACAAGGCCAGCCCTGGACTCACACAATATCTTCAAGGAAGAGATTACAGATATTATATGAGAGTTTAAAATATGACTCATTGACAAATTGCTAATCTTTACTTTCATTAATAATAATTTATGAACAATTTTATCTGTGGGGTCCAAAGCATAGTTTCAATTTATTAATGGATTTAAAAAATGGAAAATAAATGATTATATCAGAACAAAAATTTGCTCCTAACATGGAGAATCAATTGGAAGAATTAATGAATTAACTATTGTGTAACAAGAAATATTTATGGCCTAGAACAGGGTTAATGACTGAGGAAAACAAAACAATATAATTTGATAACAGGAATTTATGCCTTGTCCAAGTGTCTGACTTGGACAACTGAATGAATGGTGGAGGAATCATTCATTGAGAAAATGGGCACAAAGAAGAAAATTACTTACAAGTAAATGAACAAACCAAATTTTAGCTGTCTGATAAATAATCAAATAAATATATTCAGTTGTATGTATGCACTGAAAAAAAAAACACTCACAGAAATATAGCTGAAAGTGGATATCACAAACTTTAAGGATATGGATTGAAGATATGGTAGTGGATAACAGCAATTCCATGCAAAGACATTTAGAACAGAATTCTTATAGACACCCATTTAACTAATGGGTTAAGAAAGAAGAACATTCAAAAAAGGTTTCAGTGCCATGGAAAAAATATCAGGTGCTATAAAAATCAATGCATTGTGTTTCAGTGAGAAAATACACAGTGTGAAATGCTATGAATAAGACAACAAATGAACATGTTTATTGTATTACATATAACAAGTAGTGGTTTGAGAAAGCAGATCAATAGTCCACTAGGAGATGAAGGTGGACAGCACAAGTTGACCTATGAATGGATGTCAGAAATAAAAATAGCAAGTGTAAGTAACTCTTATAATTGCTTGAGTGACAAGTGAAAGGAATAAAAGGGGGCAGAGTTGGAAGGAGATGGGATGAAGATTTTTATTATTTGTTTTGATAAAATGAAAAAACTTATACATGAACAAATGGTGACCAATGGTATCAATATCACTTATATTGTGGGAAGGAAAAATAACTGGATGTGGAGACATTAGCCTTACACAAGAACAACTGCTAATTTGTAGAAGGAAAGCAAAACAAAAATGACTTTTAACATTGTGTATGGGGTGGAGAGAAAGTGGGAATGGGCATAAAATGCAGAGAATTCCTGAGGATTTTATCTTCTCTGTGAAGTAAAAATTATGGTCATTCATTCTTAACAGAGAGAATGTGCTTGGAAGAGAGATTTAAAGAGAGTGGAGGTTTTAAATAGTTACCTTAGAAAATAGGAGAGCACTAACTACTAAGACAGGATTTCTATGCAATATTGCTGTTGTAAACCAAGAATTTTTCCAGAGCTTCAATCAACAGTCCAGTAACAGTCCTGAAGAGAGATAAATTCTGAGTTGGAGTTTTGTCCTCTTCATACACTGGGCAGGCAAGGACAGGAAAAAATTAAAGTTATTGCCATGGAAAAGGTGGAGTAATAAACCATTGAATTTAAGTTCATTGGAGTGGAAATAAAAAAAAGGTTTGACAGTTATGAAAACTTTTCACAAAATTTAAAAGGGTTTGATAAATGTACAGAAATAAACATATGGGACAAAGAAAATTACACATATACTTAGTTCAACAATTAAAAACAAAACAAAAATCCTAATTTCAGCAGGCTCTGAATCATGATGAAAGATGTAAGAGGAAAATAAGTCACAGGTTGATAATGGATATATCTTGTGAAGAAAGAAAAAAATATGAAAACGACTTTTTGAAATAAAATAGAACTAAAGAGAGTGGATGAATGAATAAAACAAAGAAATATATTGATGAGAGATGTTAAATATCATATGGTAAATAAAGAGGGTTAAGAAATCTTCTTCCTTATAAGCTTTAATAACAGGATGTCCAAGTTATACAGATGATTTCCGTATGGGCTTGCTGGAAAGCAGAGAGATCACAAGATAACCTCTCAATGTCCTTCTCAGTTCAAACAAGGTTTATACATCTGCTTATACTCTGCAGGCCTGCTGTCAATAATGAGTAAACCTGGAACTCATATTGGTCACAACGAGAGTTTCACACCTAAAAGATATGAGGCTATGCTGAAATAATATTTTAACTATATTTTTATTGATAGAAATATTAATGGCAAGAATCATTGGTTGGCTGCCTCCTGCATGCCCCACACTGGGGATTGAGCCCACAATCTGAACATGTGACCTGACCAGAAATCAAACCCTGACCTCCTGGTTCATAGGTCAAAGCTTAACCACTGAGTTATGCAGGCTGGGCTGAAATAATGGTTTTAAGTGACACATGCATTTTAAAATTTCAGTAAGTAATATCTAAGCCTGAACTTATTCATTAATTATCCAAATAATTTTACTTAATCACATGTAACACAATTTGTATTCATGCTTATAAATTCTTATTGGCCTATGGTCTAAACCCAATCACTAATAGCACTTAACAGTTGTTAAAAAGAATAATATTTACCTGTTGCTATTTTGATACAACTATAACCCAATGTGGCTATTAATGTGCTACTATAAACCTGCCCAAAGAATATGCCTTAAAACCAAAATATGTAATGTTTTACATTAAAGTGTGCAAAATCTTTGAATGTCTACAGAATACTATAAGGGATAAAAGTGATCAGGTTTGGAATATGTGAAAAGAACCTATGAATTAACTATCTGATAACTTGAGTAATTGTAATTTCTCTTTGTAGTAAAGGTTTAACAATTAGTCAAACAATTTAAACTCAGATTACAAAGTGAAAAAAAACTCTGTAAAGCAATAGGAAGTATGTGACAATCTTAGAAATTTTATTGCCCTAATACCAATGTTAAAATGGTAACATTCATGTATTTTATAATGTTATAGCAGCCTCTATCTTAAACATTAAATTAACCTGGTTTATAAGGTGTAAATATAGGCTAACTTGGACAAACACATTAAAATAGTGTCAAATGTGAAATAAGCCAGTCAATGAAGGAGAAACACCACATAATATCACTCATTTGTGGATAATAAAGAACATTATAAACTGATGAACAAAAGGATAGATACAGAGGCAGTAAAGCTTCAAACAGACTGTCAAATTACAGCAGGAAGGTTAAAGAGAGGTTAAGGAGATGTGGGGTAGATAAGAGATCAACCAAAGGATTTTTATGCATGCATATAAGCATAACCAATGAACAACAAGACCCTGGGGGGTGGGGTTAGGATATACCTGGGAGGGGGGGGGGGCAATGGGAAGATATGTATACATGTAATACATTAATAAAAAAATAAAAATAAAATAAAATAGTGTCAAATGAATTCTTGTGGACCATTTTAAAGTTATCTACCTATTGATTTAGATAATTTAAATAAATAGATAATTGCACATACCAAATGCTCATGCTAACAATAATTGCTGAGTAATATAATTTAAAATGCTTATAAAATCTGACTCAGTTTCAGTGCCACCTATGGCCACCTAGAACAATACACATTTTGTTTTTATTGCTCCCAACTGTGGAAGGTATTAGGTTTCATTAGTGTCCAAATGGATACATCAATATTTATGTACAAGAGATTCACTATTACCAAGCATCACATTAGAATAGATACCATAAACAAGGAAATTGGAGATTTTATGTTTAAAATATTTTCAATGATTTTGTTTGATTGATACTAAATTTTAGATGCTTTATTTAAAAAATATCAACAAAATAGAAATTGTCAGGAGTATAGATAGGGCACTGTAGGATAAGCTACAAAGCCTATTACCAGCCTGTTTTAAGTCAGTGGAGACATAGCATATTATTACTCTGATAGTAGACAGTATTTTTATTGAGTAAATTTTTTTTTTACTATTATAGATGTCCCCCATTTTCCTTAACCAGATAATAAAAGTTGAAAAATATAGCTTCATATACAACTGAAATTTTCTTTTGGGCAATTGTTTTATACATCTATTTTTGCAGAGGTTATAACCTGAGATTCTGCAGACAGGCAGAAATTCATGTAAATTTTTATGGAGCTTTAGACAAGTGATTTCTATAAACCTCAGTTTCTCCATGTGTTTAAAGATATAAAATGCATCTGTTTATTTTACCCTATCTAATAAAGAGGGAATATGCTAATTGACCCTCACACCTTTGCAAAGATGGCAAGATCCACAGCCAATAAAGAGGGAATATGCTAATTGACTGTCCCACCCTCAAAGATGGCAAGCACCCATTGCCACAAGATGGTGCACAGTCCCCTCAGCCCCACTAGGGCAGCAAGTGAAGGAGCGAGCCCAGCAGCTCTGCGTGCCTGACTCTGGAGTCCCCCAGAATCCTCAGCCCCCAAGCCACCCAGGGCCAGCCCAAGGCACATGCAAGCCTCAGATTGTGGCTGCCCAACTGCCAAGGGACACCCAAAGCTCAGG
Source organism: Lasiurus borealis (assembly GCA_004026805.1). NCBI lineage: Eukaryota > Metazoa > Chordata > Mammalia > Chiroptera > Vespertilionidae > Lasiurus > Lasiurus borealis. The sequence goes on from PVJN01001407.1 coordinate 6,705, forward strand.
AAACCAGGGCTGGCTGAGGCTTGCCCTGTTGGCAGTGGCAGCAGCAGAGATGTAATGAGGAGTCACTGTCCCCTCATTTCCAGGTTGCTTCTCATCCTTGAGGGCTCCTGGGCTGTTAGAGGGGGCAGACTGAGCTGAGGGACCTCCCCTCCAGTGCATGAATTTTCATGCACTGGGCCTTCAAATAAAAATGATAAAATGCATTTAAATACAGAGTCTAGCATAGATTTAACATCAGTTCTTCTATTAATAGAAAATAACTTAATAAAAATAACTTCTCCATTCCTCTCCAGGTTTGAGATACAAGTTTAAAGTGGGAATAATATTGAGAACAGGAGCTTTACTAATATAAATGAACTACATATAGTTTAAGATAAGAGTTCACTTAAATATATTTTCTACTTTGACTTGTATATATAGAGGGAATCTTGTATCTGAAAATGTTTATAATCTAGCAAGGAAAATAAAGATATGTTAAAAAAAATAAAAGCAAACAGCAACATAAAATTCACTCATTATGAGACTCTCCTTGACACTTAAATGTATTTTAATCATTATTATGATTTATTTTTATTCCTGAGTAAAAGAATTTGCAAAAGTATTTACACTTTATCCTTAATACATTGTCCAAGGCCTAGCTTTATAATAATCACATCTCTCATTTCATTGAACATTTTATCTTCCAACCTAGAATCCTGAGAGGTTTTTACTATTATTATTAACAATAAGCCTACCTTTGTATTTGAATAGTCTTTTATAATTTTAGATAGAGACCCAGAGGAAATATAATCTTCTGCTTTGTTACACCTACTCTTTTCACTGCCAACTTTATGGATAGGGCATGCTACACCTGCACCCTGCAATTCTGCATTTCCAATTCTGTGTTTAGCTTTTACAGTTGGTTTCTGCTACACCCGTTTTTAGTGAAACCAGTTCTTCAAAGGTTACCTACTGCTTCCACAAGGTAACAAAAACAATGGCCTTTTTTGTTTCTGATTCCATTTTAGCATTTGACATTCTTCACAATTCTCTATTTTGAGCTGTCGTCTCAATGACTTTTCCAACACTCTGTCTTAGTTTCATATTTATAGCAAAGAATGCAGTGGTTCTTGCATACACATCAAACAGAGTACTTCAGATATGAGTGTGAACATGGAAGACATATCCTTGACAGCAGAAGAAGGAAACTGAAAACAGCAGAATAGATGCTACATGAAAAGATTTCTGGTGTAATAAGATTTGAAGAAAATAAGTACTCAATAAAAAGAAGAGAGTTTGGGTGAAAAGATAGCAGCCAAATAGGCAGCCATGTTCTGCACCTAATCCCAGAGCAGATAGAAGGAACAACTAAATCAAATAACATTCACTAGGAATTGGCAAATTAGACACAACTCATAAGACAGTTCACAGCTGGGAAGGATAGAGGATGCCATAAAAATGGTAGGATCAGATATCTGGGCTCGAGAGAGATGTGTGAACACCAGGCTAAGAGGGACAGAAGGAAGCTTCCCTGCACCAAGGCCTTGGGGATAGGCATGACTCTAAATGGAAAAACGTCCACAGGGTTGCTATAGGCTAGGGAATCTAGATCTAAGTGCACAAGCACAAGAAGCTGATCCCAGAATGGCAGCCCCAAAACCAAAAGAGCCACATGGGGGCTGGGGGAGAGAAACTCACAGTTGCATGGTTGTTCTGCCTCTGCTTTGTTTTTGCTTTTATTTGCTAAATCCAATTCATGGAACCTTTTATTTATTTATTTATTTATTTATTTATTTATTTATTTATTTTTAATATTTTATTGATTTTTTACAGAGAGGAAGAGAGAGATAGAAAGTCAGAAACATCGATGAGAGAGACATTGATCAGCCGCCTCCTGCATGCCCCACAGTGGAGATGTGCCCGCAAGCAAGGTACATGCCCCTGACCGGAATCGAACCTGGGACCTTTCAGTCCGCAAGCCGATGCTCTATCCACTGAGCCAAACCAGTCTCGGCTAATTCATGGGACCTTTTAATTACAAACGTTCACTAAGGCTGTGGTCCAGGTAGAGGTGCAGATTTGTGGACTCTAGGAGAGGATATGGAAGGGCACAGGACAGAGAGAGGTGACCAGGAATCCAACACTGAGACTCCTGACTCTCTAAACCCAAGCAGCCATTTTCCACTGAAAGAGCAAGACCCTCACAGCAGCCTTAAGACAGCTAATAAAGCTACACACAGCCTACATCTTGAGTTCTGAACAGCCCAAAAGAGTGCTCAGGGACTGGGTTGAAGAGCTGCTGTTCAGTCCCGGAAAGTGACATAGCACCACCCCCACCTTAAACCCTGTCAGAAACAGATGCTTGAGTGGTTAAGATTGACATCAGGCAGATAGGCAAAGCTGGCAGATTGGCCCCACCTTGTTGCAGCTAAGAGAGGAGTGGTGGATCATTTGGAATTTCAACATGGTGCTGACTACATAATAGGAAACTGAGAAGTGGAAGACACCACAGACCAGTGAGATCTTAAACCAGTCCCCAGGGAGCATTAAAACTCACCTGAAGTGAAAAACTTCATTTTTTAATTTTTTTATCTTTTATTTAAAAACAAATTTTTGCTTTAAATTTTTTATCTTTAATTTTTTTGTATTATTTTTTCTCCATTCAATTTTTATGTTTTTATTGTTATGTTATCTTATACTAGAGGCCCAGTGCACAAAATGCATGCATGGGTGGGGACACTAGTCCTGGTGAGTGATCAGGGCCAATCAGGGCCCGAAGGCCCTGGTGGGGTTTGGAGAGGAGGTGACAGTGGCTGGACTAGGTATGGAAGGGACAGACACCAGATGCTGATGCTAGTTTCAGTGTCCCACAACCCCATGGTTCCCTGCCTCCACCCACTCCATTCTTCACAGCCATGGCACCACAAGGGACCTGCTGGATGGGGGAAGGATTGGGGAGGGATCAGGGGAGGGGGGTTGATCACCAGTTTGGAATGTGTAGGAGGCAGCCAATCAATGATTCTCTATATCATTGATGTTTCTATCTTTATTTCCCTCTCTAATATCAATTAAATATATATATTTTTTAAATGCAAACTTTTTAAAGGAAGAAAGGTAGGACAAGGGAGCTATTGACAGGGAGGCATTTGAGATTTTGCTCACATTTCACATAGGATAACATAAGGTGGTCCTCAGGGTGTAATATGAGGAGTGGCAGTGATTGGGACAGGGCACTGTGGGCTGAGGAACAAGCTGTAATGACTGGAAATGTCTGTGACAGTGACACCGAGTTTGTGTTGTGCATTGAATGCCTGGCCTGTGGTGGTCAGAGCACATTATAGTGACTGAGTGGTCGTTCTGGTTATTACGCTATTATGGTTGCTGGGCTTTTATTATATGGGATTTTCTTGTTGTCCTTCCAACAAGAAAATGCTGGGATCATTCATATCCAAGAGATTTTGTTTCCAGATGGGAGAAGAAACATGGAGACCATGATGCCTTTCTTAGCCTAGAAGGTGACGTGGGTAGCAGGAGCAGGCTGCCTGCTTCTCTACAAATGTAAACATACAGTTTAACTGCACATGGACTTCAGTCATATGGCCAAATCAATGCACAGGCAGCACTGGTGGCTGTGCCCTGCCACTCTATGGTTATTGGCAATGCCCCCAAGCACACATAGTATGTAAATGGGTTGGCAAGAAGCCAAAAGCTGGAAGCTGTGTGTATGCCATGGACCTGGGTAGGGTGCAGCCATTGGTGCAACCAGCTTTGGAGTTGGGGGAGCTGCACTTCCTGCATGTCACTAGTGATTCCCTGTGAACCTGTGGTGAGCCAGCAAGACCTGGTGAAGCCTTAGGAGGCCTTTCCCTCCTGGAGCTGATCTTTCCAGATGGCAGTGTGGGCAGCTCTTTAATTTTTTTTTCCAATTTTATATTTTCATTAGAAAGCAAGCTCTGGGTTTGCAGTTCCTGGGATCACTGGGCCATAGCATGTGACTCCAGGTATCCTCCTGCATTGAATGCTTGGCCCCTGGTGGTCAGAGAACATTATAGTGACTGTTTGAGTGGTCGTTCTGGTTATTATGCTATTATGGTGGTTGGGCTTTTATTATATAGGATTTTCTTGTTGTCCTTCCATTTCTCCCTTCTTCTCATATTTTCATCCTGTTTTCCTTGTCCTGTTCCCACTTTAATTTTTCTCTTTCCTTTCCTTTTTCTCCTTGTAAATATTGATCTTTATCTGCTTTATTGTTGTGTTATTATGATTGTAGTCCCTATTGGCTTACTCATATATTTAATTTCTCTCCCCTGCTCCATTTCCATGCACTCCTTTCTTTTCTCTTTCTACCCTAATCATTTTTTGTATGCTTTTGCTTTTCCTCTCCTCTTTTGCTCTCTTCTTCCCCTAATTGTTTAATTTCACTCACTAAATTCAAGCCTATCTGCTTTTTCTGCTATTTTCCTTTTCCAAAAATAAGCAGATAAATAACTTTAAAAAAATGTTCTTTTTATTTATTTTATTTACTTTTCTTCTTATCTTCTCATTCTCTTTCTATCTCCTCCATCCTTAACAATGGTTCCTTCCCTATTCATTCAATTCCTTAACCTTATTTTCTGTATATAAGCACTGCCTAATGACATTCTGTGTTCCCTTTTTCTGTGTGTTTGTTGTTTGCATTTTTGGTTTATTGTTTGTTTTGTGATGTTTTCTCCCATATATTTTTTCTTCTTTTTTTATTTCTCTCTTATCTTTTTTTTCTTTATCTTCTCAATATTATTTTTGCTCTTTTTACTAACTCCTAATTCTCTTTTTTCTAGTGACCACTTTTAGTGGGGTTATTGGTGTCACAAGTACATTTGCATTTTGTTCCCCTTGTGTTGTGTCTGGTTGAGTTGTATTTTGTGCAGTTTGGTCAACATGGTAGAGAGCAAGCCACCCTGAGAGGAGACTCCATCCAAGAACAGGACAATAACACTCAAGACCAGACCAAACTATACCAAAGGAACACAAATATCTAGAAAGCATCCCTAGCATGTCAAACCCAGAAGACATAAGAGATTGCACCACTGGGTCCCAAAAAGTGTCCTACCTAATAAAGAGGTAATATGCAAATTGACCATCACTCCAACACACAAGATAACTGCCCCCATGTGGTCAAAGATAGCTACCACTGTGGACACAAGATGGCTAACACAAATGGCCAGAAGGGGAGGGCAGTTGTGGCTGTTCAGACCAGCAGAAGAGGGAAGTTGGAAGGGACCAGGCCTGAAAGGGAGGACAGTTGGGAGGGGAAAGGCCTGCACAAGAAAGCAGTTGGGACAGCCAGGCCTGCAGGGAAGGGCAGTTGGAGGTGACCAGGGCAGCAGGGGAGGTCAGTTGGGGTTGACTAGGCCTGCAGAGGAGGACAGGTAGGGGTGATCAGGCCAACAAGGGAGGGCAGTTATGGGCAAGCAGGCCAGCAGGGAATCAATTTGGCATGGATCAGGCTGGCAAGAGGTTGGTTAAGGGGTGATCAGGCTAGCAGGCAGAAGTGGTTAAGGGCAGGCAGGTGAGTGGTGGGAGTCAGCAGTCCTGGATTGTGAGAGGGATCCCAGATAGGAGAGGGTGCAGGCTGGGCTGAGGAACACACTCCCCATACACAAATTGTATGCAGTGGGCCTCTAGTCTAGCTACAAAAAGGCTAATATGTTAAGTGTTCTTCCACTTTCCAACTGGTTGCTATGACAACTTGCTTTATAGGCAGGTGGAAACACATTGGTTAATAACAGAAATATCTGTGAAGCATTTTCTCTTGCCTCATCTCATTTTATTCTCATATAAGTTTTGGAGTAGCTAGATAGGAGATGTGGTGAAATCTTATTTTATTTTCATTAGCCAAAAACAGAGATTTAGAAAGATTAGAAACTTGACCTGACTGAAAAGAAGTAACAAATGGTGGACCTTGAAAATGATTTTAGGTTTTCTCAATGTGCAAAATATAGTCAAACACTGCTGCACTTAAATATTTTACCCTATGCTCTCCCTGGGTGATCTATGATAATAATGTGCTTCATGTTGATATTTACTAGTATGTTGCTGACAATTACCTGAAATAGAAGTTGGGTTGCTTCAATGGGCTGGAAAAAGTTGAGCTAAATCAGAAAGCTGGTCTAATTAAGCAAGTTTATTCTATATATAGAAAAGGCTAAGTTGACTCACATGTGCATGATATACATACAGTTCTCACTGGTGCCAATCACACACATGTGTTTTGATCTGTCATTGTCGATTATGAATTTGATTGACACTTCTATTGTAGAGAAAAGGCAAATAGTGATATTAAAATATTTCTCCTAATTAATTTCCCCTCAATGGTGCATGAATTAGTGCACTGGGCCACTAGTCAACTACATAAGACAAACTCAAAACTGGTTGGCATCAGAGTTTCATCTAATACAGAGAAACAATCACATAGGAACAGCAAAAGTGGGGGAACAAAGGGAAATCCCCATATGAAAAGGAGATATCACTAGGAAAGGAAATAAATAAAATAGAGACAAGCAATTTGTCAGAGAAAGAATTCAGATCAATGGTTATAAGGACAGTGAAAAAGATGGAAGTGAAATTCAACATGTGTAAGAATCAAGAGGAAATGAAGAATGACATAGTACAATAAAGAACACAATGGAAAGTTTCAACAGAAGACTAAAAGTTGAGAACCACACCAGTGTGTTACAAGGCAAGGTAGGAAAGAACACAAGCAGAACAGCTTCTGGAAAAAAAAATTAAAAATCAGGAGAGCCTAAGAGAGCTTTGGACAACACAAAATGAAACAAAATCCACACAATAAAGGTACCAGAAGAAGAGGATACTAAGCAAGGAAAGAAAACTTATTTGAAGAAATAATGACAAAAAAATTTCCTTAATTTTAGGAAGACAAAAGTCCATGAAGCACAAGAATTCCAAACAAGATGAACACCAAAAGACTGATACCAAGACACATCATCATTAAATTGGCAAACATCATTGACAAAGAATCTTAAAAACTACCAGAGAGACACAGGAAGTTATCTACAAGGGACCTCCCATTGGACTATCAACTGATTTCTCAAAAGAAATACATCAGGCCAGAATGGAATGGAATGAAATATACAAAGTGATGCAAAACAAGGAATCGAACCCAAGAATATTATATCTAGCAAGGGTATCATTCAAAATTGAAGTGACATCAGGAGCTTCACAGAGAAAAATAAATAAATAAATAAATAAATGTTAAGTGACTTTGTTACCACCCAGCTAACAATGCAAGAAACACTAAAGAAACTGCTTTAAAAAGAGAAAATAGAAATAGAAGAAGAAACACAAGCATTAAGAATAAAAATGGCAACAAAATAGTACTTATCAATAATAACCTAAAACGTAAGTGGATTAATGCTCCAACCAAAAGATAATGGGTAGTTCAATGGATAAGAAAACATGACCACATGAGAACAACCTCAGAAAAAAGGAATCACACAGATGGATAATGAATGGATAGAAAAGGTTTTCCAAGCAAATAAAAATAAAAATAAGAAGCTGAGGAGGTAATACTTATATCTGATAAAATAGACCTCCAAGTGAAGGCCATAACAGATTCAGGAGGGACACTACTAAAGGGATCAATTCAGCAAGAGGATATAAGTCTGGTAAACATATATGCACCCAATACAGAAGCACCCAAATAGATTTAAAAAACTTCTGAAAGATATCAAGGGAGAAATCTATATTAATGTGATCATAGTAGGGGCTTTAATAGGCCATTAAAACCACTGACTAAATACTCTAAACAAAGATCAGCAAAGAAACATCAATCTGAAATGACTAACCAGGTCAGATGGAGTTAATTGACATTTTTAGTACATTTCACCTCAAAAGCTACAAAGTATACATTCTTATCAAGAGCACATGGGATATTTTCAAAGACAGACCACATATTGAGACACAGGCAAAGTTTCTACAAATTTAAGAAGATAGAAATCATATGAAGCATCTTCTCAGATCACAATGGCATAAAACTAGAAATCAACTACATCAAAATCAATCAAGAAAATCACAATTGGGGGAAAAAGCATGTTATTAAACAGAGATTGGGTTACTAACGTGATCAAAGTAGAAATAAAAGCATACAGGAAACAAATGAAAATAAAAACACAACAATCCAAAATATGTGAGACACAGTGAAAGCAGTCCTGAGAGGGAAGTTCATACAGTAGCACTACAATCCCACTTCAAAAAAACAAGAAAAAATACTAATAAAATATCTAACCCTGCAACTTAAAGAACAAGAATGAGAGTAACAAGAAAAGCCCAGAGTATGCAGAAGGAAAGAAATAATGAAGATCAGAGCAGAAATAAACAGCATAGAAACCAAGAAAACAATACAAATGATCAATGAAACCAAGAATTGGTTCTTTGAAAAGACAAACATGATTGATGAAACTCTAGCCAGGCTTGCCAAGAAACCAAAATAGAGGACCCAAATAAACAAAATCAGAAATGAAAGAGGTGATGAAGTAACAACTGACACCACAGACATACAAAGAATTATTAAAAACAACAACAACAACATTATGAACAATTCTACTCCAACAAACTGGACAACCTAGATGAAGTGGAAAAATTCCCAGAAAAAATAAAATCTTTCAAGACTCAATCAGGAAGAATCTAAAATCCTGAATAGGCGGCAAACTACTGATGAAATTGAAACAATAAAAAACAAACAAACAATAAAACTTACAACAAACAAAAGACCTTGTCTGGGCAGTTTCACAGGTGAATTGTACCAAACATTCAAAGAATCATTACATATCCTCCTCAGACTATTCCAAAAATTCAAGAAGGGAGCCCACTTCTAAGCTCTTTCTGTAAAGCCAGCATTACCCTAATTCCAAAACCAGAAAAAGACATGACAAAGAAAGAGAATTATAGGCTAATATCTTGTATGAACAAAGATGCTAAAATCCTCAACAAAATTCTATCAAATCAGATTCATCATTACTTTAGAAAGATCATACACCATGACCAAGTAGGATTTTTTTCTGGGATGCAAGGATGGCACAGTATCCACAAATCAATAAACATGATACATCACATAAAAAAACAAAACTGAAAGACAAAAATCACATAATCATATCAACTGATGAAGAAAAAGCATTTGACAAAATCCAACACTCTTTCTTGATAAAAACAGTCAGCTAAATGGAAATAGAGAGATCATTCCTTATCATAATAAAAGCCTTATATGACAAACCTACAGCCAACATCATACTCAATGGACAAAAAGTAAAACCATTTTCTTTAAGAACAAGAAGAAGACAGAGATGCCAGTTTTCACCACTCCTGTTTGACATAATAATGAAAGTTCTAGCAAAAGTGCTCAGACAATAAGAAGAAATAAAAGGCATCCTAATGGAAAAGAAGTAAAACTGTCATTACTTGTGGATAACATGATATTGTACAAACAAAACCGTAAAGACGCCATTAAAAAAACTAGTAGAACTAATAAATGAATTTGGTAATGTAGCAGGATACAAACTTAATACCCAGAAACCTATGGCTTTTTTATACATCAATAATGAACTCACATAAAGAGAAATGAAAGAAAACATTAAGATACCTAGGAGTAAACTTAACTAAAGACATAAAAGACCTGTACAAAGAAAACTATTGGATGTTGAAAAAGAGTTAGAGGAAGACTGTTGGAAACCAAACATTGTTCTCACTAAATGGATGTAAACAGCAGGCTAGAAGGCTGGTCAACCTTGAAGCTCTGAAAGGTCAAAACCAGCCACTCCCTATCTAATTGAGACAATGAACTTCCCCATCAAATAATCATGCCAATCCTGACTGATAAAATAATCTACTTGTTACTGGAATTGCCTGCTTCTGGGCAAAGGGTGTATCCCAAACCTAAATAAAAGGGATGGCAAGGCCAAAGGAAGGTGGCAGTCCTTTCCACTAGAGGACGGCTCCCTCCTGGCCCACCAATATCGCCAAATTAACATTTTCTAGTCTCTCGTTTGCATGCTGCCTCCTTCAGAACCCGAACTCTGAACCACACAGGATGTGGAAAGAGGTTCCCACAAAAGACATAAACAAATGGAACAATACCATGTTCATGGATTGGTAGAATCAACATCATTAAAATGTGGATACTACCCAAAGCAATATGTAGATTTAATGCAATCCTCATCAAAATACTAATGGCATATTTCACAGACCTAGAACAAACTCTTCAAAAGTTTATCTAGAATACAAAAAGACCCCGAATAGCTGCAGCTGTCTTGAGAGAAAAAGAAAAAAAAAAAAAAAAAAAAAAAAAAAGCACAGTTGGACTGATCACAATACCAAATATCAAGCTATATTACCAAGCCACAGTTCTCAAAACTGCCTGGTACTGGCAAAAGAACAGACATATGGACCAATGGAAGAGAGTAGAGAACCCAGAAATCGACCCAAGCCATTATGCTCAATTAATATTTGATAAAGAAGGCAAAAACATACAATAAAGATGGTCTCTTCAATACCTGGTGTTGGAAAAATTTGACAGATACATGAAAAAATAATAAAAGTAGACCACCAACTTACACTATACATGAAAACAAAGTCAAAATGGCTTAAGGATTTAAACACAGGGTGGAAAACCATAAGAATCTTAGAAGAATCCATAGGCAACAAAATATTATACATTGGTTGTAGCAATATCTTTAGCGATATTGGAAATAGATCATTTTGGCACAACAAAATAAAGCATCAACAAAACAAGAGAGCCACTGCATGGGACAGCATATTTGCTACTGTTATATCTGGTAAAATTTTAATCTCCAAAGTTTATAGGGAACTCATACAATTAGGAAAAAGAAGATTTAAAAAATCCAATAAAAATGGGCAAAAAACCTAAAATAGACACTTTCAAAAGTGGACATACAGAAGGCCAAGATACATATGAAAACATGTTCAAAGTCACTAATTACCTAAGAGATGAAAATCAAAAAGACAATGAGCTACCACCTCACACCTGTCAGAATAGCTATCATCAACAAATCACAAGTACTGGTGAGGAAGTGGAGAAAAAGAGCCCTCATACACTGCTGATGGGAATGCAGACTGCTGCAACCACTGTGGAAAATAGTATGGAGTTTCCTAAATAAAAATGGAAGTCCCATTGGATCCAAAATCCCATGTCTAGGGATATATTTTAAGAAATCACAAACCCCAATCAGAAAAGATATATGCACTCCTATGTTCATATCAGCACAATTCATAATAGCTAAGTGCCCATCAGCAGATGAGTGGATTACAAAACAGTGGTTCATCTATACAATGGGACACTATGCTACTGTAAAGAAGAACTCTTACCATTCCCAATAGCATGAAAAGACCTAGAGAGCATTATGCTAAGAGAAATAAGCCAGTCAGAAAAAGATAAATATCACATGATCGCACACATTTGTGGAATATAATGAACAACACAAACTGATAAACTGAAGTAGATCCAGAGGAAAAGAAGTATCAAACAGACTATCCAACCTTAGAGGAGAGGCAGGAGAGAGGAGTAAGAAATCAACAGAAGGACTTGTATCCATGCTTATTAGCATAATCCATGGACACAGACACTAGGGCCATGAGGGCATGCTGGAGGGTGGGAATGGCCAGGGATAGGTCAATGGGAGAAAAGGAGACATGTGTAATACTTTAAGCAATAACAAATTTAAAAAATTAAAAAGAAATAGTAATCCAAAATAAAATAGGATGAATTAGAGTGAAGGTTTTTAGTCCTGTGCTAGTTTCCTTGGGCTGCTATGACAAAGGACCACTTAAAATAACAGAAATGCATTCTCTCACATTTCTTGAGCTTAGAAGTCTAAAATCTAAGTGTCAGCAGGGTCATGGTCTCTCAGGAGCTGCAGAAAGCTGAGGTACGGGTACACGCTTGTGGAGAGAGCGGGTGCCAGAGTACCTAGCTGACTTTCTCTGGCAGAAGGGAGATGGAGACTCCCAATGGCATTGAACCCCTTATCCTACGACACTAACTCCAGGTCCAGCCGAAACTCATAAGGGACGAGTTTGGACTATGAAAAGGGAGTATATGGGAATTTAGGGGATTCACAAAAGGGCAGAAGTCGGGTGGCATGCACAGCACTGTGCACAGAATACCGACTGCTAATTGTCCTGTAGGTTTTCACAAGTTGGCAGAAGATGAAGCATCCCAACTGTGCCACTTCTAACTCCACTAAATCTCAGATCTGGCGAAACCCTGGGGACCCAGATTCATATGATCCCAAGTGCAGGAGAGCCGGAGAGGCAGCAGTCTAGAGGCATTGCGAGAGCACACACACACACAAAAGGACCACTCCAGCGATTACCCAGTCAAGTGAGACTTAGGGGAAGTAGAGGGAGGGACCGACTGGAAAGCAAGGTGGTTCTTTAAGCCCTGAGACTCCACCCATCCCAAGCCCAACAGAGAGGCTTTTGCAGTTTTGCAAGTCTAGTATCATAAGGCTAAATCCAGCACAGAAGTTCTCCCAGCATAGTGAAAATGCTGAGACAAAAGAAGAAGAGATCACAAACAAAAGAAATGAAGGAAAACAAACGACTGGATATAGTGTTCAAAACCATGGTTATAAGGTTTTTCAAGAAAATCCTAGAAAAGATGGATAAAGTTAGTGAGACCTAAGAGGAGATGAAAAAGAACCAACTAGAGATGGAAAAGGACCAACTAGAAATTAAATATACACTGACTGAAATAAAAAATATTATACAGAGATCTAACAGCAGACTAGAGGAACGCAAGAATCAAGTAAAAATTTTGAAATATAAAGAATCAGAAAACACTCAACTGGAAAAGCAAGAAGAAAAAAGAATCCAAATATGTGAAGAGATAATGTAAGGAGCCTCTAGGACAGCTTCAAGTGTACAATGTCACAATAGTGGGGGTGCCAGAAAAAGAGAGAGAGCAATATACTGAAAACCTACTGAAAGAAATAATGACTGAAAACTTCCCACACCTGGTAAAAGAAATAGACTTACAAGTCCAGGAAGCACACAGAACCCCATATAAAAGGAATCCAAAGAGAACTACACCAAGACACATCGTAATTAAAATACCAACAGCAAAAGACAAGGAGAGAATATTAAAAGCAGCAAGAGAAAAACAGTTCATTACCTACAAGAAAGCACCTATATGAATGTCAGCTGATTTCTCAACAGAAACTATGCAGGCCAAATGGGAGTGGCAAGAATATTCAACGTGATGAATAGTAAGAACCTAAAACCAAAAATACTCAATCCAGCAAGCTATCATTCAGAACTGAAGGTCAGATAAAGAGCTTCACAGATAAGAAAAAAGCTGAAGGAATTCATCAACTCTAAACCAGTATTATATGAAATGCTGAAAGGTACTCTTTTAGAAGAGGAAGAAGAAAAAGGTAAAAGCCAAAAAACGATGCAGGCCAGACAGGAATGGCAAGAAATATTCAACGTGATGAATAGCAAGAACCTACAAACCAAGAATACTCTATCCAACAAAGCTATCATTCAGAACTGAAGGGCAGATAAAGAGCTTCACAGATAGGAAAAAACTAAAGGAGTTCATCAACTCCAAAACAGTATTATATGAAATGCTGAAAGATACTCTTTTAGAAGAGGAAAAAGAAAAAGGTAAAAGATAAAAAATTATGAACAACAAATACATAACTATCAACAAGTGAATCTAAAAATTAAGTGAATTAAAAATTTGATCAACAGAATAAACTGGTGAATATAATAGAATCAGGAGCACAGAAAGGGAGTGGACTGATAATTCTCAGGGAGGAAGGGGTGAGGGGTGTACAGGGAGAGACTGGACAAAAATCATACACCTATGGATGAGGTCAACGGGAGGGAGGTAAGGGTAGAGGGAAGGGTGGGAGTTGGGTGGAGGGGAAAAAAGAGAAACAAATGTAATAATCTGAGTAATAAAGATTTAATTAAAAACAAAAAAATCAATAAAAACATATTTTAAATAAGTAAATATGAGACAGTGGAAAAAAGGATTAATGAAAGAAAATGTTAACTTTTACAGCCTGGTATGACTGATAAAATAATAATACTAGGAGTAATTTTGAAATGTAGAATGATTTCTTGTGTGTTTTTTTTTTGGGGGGGGGGTGAAAGAGAAGGAATTATTACTTGCTTAGCTTTATGCATATTTGAGTTTATTTTGATGGTAAGAAGTCCAAGTTCAGAATTTTAAAGGAATAGTGAATATAGTGGGGGACATGTAAAGTCAGGTGTTGGCAAAATAACTCACTCTCCTTAATTCTATATATCTCTAACCTTTTTATTTCCTTTGAATATTGAAATCATGCCTTAATTATCTCTCATTCTCCCCAGTATTGCTTAGCACTCAGTAGGTGCCACAGAAACCACTCTGATATTCAATTGATATCTAGAGAAAAAAGAGCAAAGTACTAAGAAATGGTCACTTTCTCCTAGAAAAAGTTCAAAATTTTACTTTCATTTTTTTAGGCTCTGCTATAATTGACCTGTTTTGGAGACTACCGTTCTTTTGCTAATCAGAGTTCATCTGCATCGTTTATTTCCTTCAGTCAAATTTATGACCAGGAGATGATTCTTTGCTTTCCATTCATCCTCTCTTGGATATTGGGTTTATTGCATTACAGATATTTATGCCTTAAACATTAGTTTCTTCAGAGAAAGTAATGAGAAATTTAGACTTGTTTTTTCTTTGATTCTGACAACAAAGAAAAAAATATAGAAAAAAAAATAGCATTCCAGAATATTTTTGCTTACTCTTCACTACTCAATCAATACTTCCACCAGTCGCAATAGACAAAATGTCTTCCTTCACTTGGAAGTAGAAACTAGGTTAGACATCTAGATAATAGGTGACGGACGATATTGTAGAGACAGATGGTGATGGATAAAATATAGATTTCATCTTAACTGCATTTATTCTATCCCCATAAAAAAAAAAAGAAATGTGGAAAAATCTTATCTAACCTTTTGTAGATTCTCATGCTTGCTATTAAGTATTGGAACTCCAATTGTGCCTCTATTTTCACATGGCTATCTTCTCTCTATATCTCTGCATCCCATCTTTCCTCAATCTATGTCTGCCTCTGTGTCCAAATTTTCTCTCTTATAAAGATAGCAATCATGTTGGATTAAGACACTCTAATTAATTTACACAGATTATCTTATCTAATAAAGATGGAATATACAAATTTATCATAATTCTGTGACAATGATAGCAGCTCCCACAGCCAATAAGGAGGGAATATGCAAATTGACATGACAAAGCAAAAGGCAGAAAGGTGGTGCTGGCAGCCAGGGGAAATAAGGCCTATTCTTGCAGGAATCTTTGGGCATCAGGCCTCTCATTTTCAAAAAGATTACAGAAAATATGAGATAAGATTTCAACATATATTTTTGGGGAAGACAATTCAACTTATAACAGACCCTCTAAGGATATGAAAATTATAAAGCAAAGTAATTAGTAGTCATACAGATAGGAAGAGGGATGAAGATAATCATTGCTTCCATTGGACAAAAATCTTCCAGAAACCAGTTTGCAACCTCAGTCTGAAGGTTATTGTTAGAGATTTTTAAAAAGTAAAAAGTAACACTGAAAGATAAAATGTTTAGGAAATTGCATAATTTCTAAGTATGCAAGAGATAAGTAATACCAAAGAAAGGAATCAGAGGAATTTGAGTCATTGAAAAGTAAAAAAAGAAGGAATCCTCTAAACAATGCTCCTGGGAGGAAAAAGGCTACTCTTTTAATTGTAAAGAGCAGAACAAAGTCAAGATGGGTGCAATAGCAGGTACATTTTGTATTTTATGTTGAAAAATAAATGCAACTGAGAGGTTGTTGTTGTTTTACAATTATTTATTTAGTTAGTTATTTTTAGTTATAATCTTCTTTTTCAGTGCCCAGGTTTCATATTTTCATATTGTTAGACATAACCATTTATTTTTTTTCCTATTAAGACTTTAATTTTTAGAGAAGTTTTAGGTTCACAGCAAAGTTCAGGGTAAAGTACAAAACTTTACCATATACTCGCTGCCTTTACATACCCACAGCCTCTCTATTTCCAACATGCTTTTATTTTTATTGTGTTACATGTATACATATCTCTCTATCGCCCCCCCCCTCCCAGGCATACCCCAACCCCCAGTGTATGTGTTCATTTCTTATGCTTATATGCATGCATACAAGTCTTTTGGTTGATCTCTTATCTACCCCACCTCTCCTTAAACTTCCTGCTGTAATTTGACAGTCTGTTTGATGCTTTACTGCTTCTGTGTCTATCCTTTTGTTCATCAGTTTATAATGTTCTTTATTATCCACAAATGAGTGAGATCATGTGGTTTTTCTCCTTCATTGACTGGCTTATTTCACTAAGCATAAGGCTCTCCAGTTCCATCCAGGTTGCTGCCAATGGTAAGAATTCCTTCTTTTTAATGGCAGCATAGAATTCCATTGTGTAGATGCACCATAGTTTTCTGATCCACTCATCTGCTGAGGGGCACCTAGGTTGTTTTCAAATTGTAGCTATTGTAAAATGTGCTGCTATGAACATAGGGGTGCATAAATTCTTTCTGATTGGTGTTTGTAATTTCTTAGGATATATTCCTAAGAGTGTGATTACTGGGTCAAATGGGAGTTCCATATTTAGTTTTTTGAGGAAACTCCATACTGTTCTCCATAGTGGCTGCACCAACATGCTTTACCAGAGAAGTAAATTTCTTACAATTGATAAACCTGCATTGATATAAAATAACTCAAGGTCTATAGTTTACATTAGGGTTCAATCTTAGTGTTGTACATTTCATGGGTTAGGACAAGTGTATTCTGACATGACTCTGTCATTGAAGTATACTGAGTATTTTCTTCATCTTAAAGATTCTCTGAGAGCTTTTATTCTTAACAACCAAGTGTGAGAAATTATTGTCAGTTGAAAGCAAGTTCAGGAAGGGGTTGATATAAGACAACCATAAAATAATAGTTCTTGGGAATAAGAAAGAAATTATTCTATGACACTGCTTAATCCTTAGCATTTCTTTTGTTCATCTCCCTTCCTTCTTCTGTCCCTTAAATTGTGGTATTGTGAAATATATCTGTTTCTCTTGCTTGGGAAATAACATTTATCTCCTTGGACAATAAAATATTTTCCTATCATGAGTTTAATAATAAACACATGTATTTCCATAGTTTATAAATTGCCTGCTTAATATCTTCATTTGATGTTCTGATTGTAACTCATGGTCAAAATATTTAGTGAAGTTTTCCATAAAATCACTTTTTTTTCTCCACACTTTCCCATTTCTGCTAGTGGCACCCTCTCTTTCAGTCTTGCCAACAGTGTCTTTGATGTTTAAATCTCCTTTTGTATCCACATTCAAGATGTCACATAAGTCCTGTACGTATGACAGTTTCTCCTCCACTTTTGCATTGACCATTAATTATTTTCTATTGCTTCTTTTGTATCTAGTGCATCATTACAAAATGTATTCATGTAATTTATTTTCTCCTTTCTCTAATTCAAGAAAATTACTATAATACTGCTAAAAATAACCAACAAATAGGTGGAAATATATTTAATTTCACAAGTAATAAAAATGCAAATTTAGGCAATGGTGATATATTATTTTTTTTAAATAGCAGCAAATATAATACCAAGCCATTGTTGTATTTCTTTAAATTATAAACTATATATATAAAACCTATGTGCTTTTGTGTTTATATTTATGTTTACTTATAAATAACCTAGGGCAGTGGTCAGCAAAACTCATTAGTCAACAATCCAAATATCAACAGTAAAATGATTGAAATTTCTTTTGAGAGCCAAATTTTTTAAACTTAAACTTCTTCTATTGCTACTTCTTCAAAATAGACTTGCCCAGGCCACAGTATCTTGTGAAAGAACCATACTCAAGGGGCCAAAGAACCTCATGAGGCTCCAAGTTGCAGTTTTCCCACCACTGACCTAAGGTAAAGAATTGAAGAATTGTAGCAGGTTAATTGAAAAAAAAATGGCTTTAATTCTTTACCATTTTATGAGTTTACTAAAGGTCCAGTACATAAAATTTGTGTATGGTGATCAGGGCCAATCTGCAAGGCAACTGGTAGGCTATCAGAACCCTCGGCTGGCACTCACCTTGGCTGTCCTGGTGCTGCAGTTTCACTGGTCTAGCCCTCTGACTCCACTGGTAGGAGCCTGCAGTCTGAGGGAAGCTCTTGTGTTGAGCATCTGCCCCGTGGTGGTCAGTGCACATCAGAGCCAGCAGTGGTTCCACTAGTTGTTCTGTCATTCAGTCGATTTGAATATTAGGGTGTTTTTATATAGGATACCCTTTGAAATATAGCTTAGCCTCTCCTCCCATTAAGAGTTAATTTCCCTACCCCTTAACTCTGGGCTGGTCTTATAATTTGCTTTCTGCTAATATGCCACTCTGGACCTCAAGAGGCATTGCACACTTCTATCCTCTCTCTTTGAACCCCATCATTGGCATGTTAACAAGTCTCCACTATAGCCTGCTATAGCAGAGGAGATCCTGGGAGGGGCCTGCGGCACTTCAGCAATCACTTTCTAACACCCAGAAGCAGTGCTGATTAGCTAAGTCTAAGCTAATGCACAAGCATGTAAAAGCCCCCTGGAGAGCCAGAAGGGAATAACTGAGTCCAGTCTAAATTAACAACCCATTCACTAATGAGCCAAATGGTTGTTACTTAAACCACAGAGTTGTGGAGATAGTTTATTTCAAATCAATAGTGAACAGATACATACACCCAAGTCCTCACACTGACTATATTTGAGCAGTGGAAATACAATTCTGTGATTTGTAATATCATTTTTGGTTTTACTGTATTTACTGAATTATTCTGAAAACAGCTTATAAATTTTTATTAAGAAAACAGTAACAGTTATTTACTACTCAAATCAAATTAACCAGCCTTCCTAATACACAAATATAAAAACTAGAATTAGGCAGATCCTATTTAAAAAATAATCATGAACTGCGTAAACTTTATTTTTTTATTTGAATTAGAAGCATCAGTTATAAACATCTACCTCATGTTGTTAATATTGCAAAACTTTGTCAATAGAATATTTGAAGTAGAATGTATCTAAATTATCTGATTAATCTCACTAGAACTTAAGTTTCATGAGGGATTCAACTCTGTTTTCCTGCCAGCTGGAATAACACTTGCATGTTGACATTTGATTAATCTTTTGAATTAATGAAAAAATGAAAGAGAAATAATAAGGAAGGTGAATTTTTTAATTTATTTTAATGGTTCTAAAGTATGGTAGAAATTTACCAGATATATGTCATGGTTAACAGAGTTGGGCAATATGAGAGATTAAAGGCAACCACAAATTATCTGCTATTACTCCCCCTGAGAAATAGAGTCCAATTCCATTTTCTTTATTTGGGCTGACCTTGGTGACTTGCTTAACAAACAGAACAGTGGAGAGGTAATATTCTGATATTCTGAAACTTGTCATAAGAAGCAACTTCCATTAGACCACTTCTAAAACTGGAGGAACTCTGAGCTGCCCTGAGACTGCTATATCAGTGATTCCCTCATGGAAATTCTGTAGTACTGCTCCTGCTGAGCTCAGGCCTGATGTATCACTGCAGAAGCAGTTCATAGGTAAGCAGCATCTCTTACGCAAACTTGAAGAGCCCATTTGCCAGCTAAATACCAACAAGCAAAGTAATTAACATAATTTGAAATGGAAAACACACTCAATTGAGCTCCATCCAAGTTCCTGAACCACAATATTATCTTTGTATATATATATATATGGCTAATATGTTAAGTGGCCAACGGTCTGAGCAATCACTATGATGTGCACTGATTATCAGGGGACAGATGCTCAGCACAGGAGCTGCCAAGCTGCAGTGACTTGGCAGCAGTGGTTTTGGGGTGACACACCCAAAGCCAGAGAAGAGGGAGCCCAATTCCTTGCAGTGCCACGCAATTCCACCTTTGGCCATGGGTTATGTTGTTGCTGGAGCACTCTTAGCCCTGAATCTAATTTACTGCAAACTTGCATTTATGTTCCACACTCCTTAATGACAGCAACTTTGCAGAGTGCCCTCTTGCACTCCAGGACCCCTCAGGGGATGTTGGAGAGCCAGTTTTGGCCCAATTCCTTCAGGCAAGGCCGAGGGACCCCACCTATCAGAGGGACCCTGGTTACTCCGCAGATGCAGGGAGGGACCTTAGGAAGTTGGTTTCAGGTTATATCCAGCCCATCTTGTCCAATCCCACCCAACTGTCCACCTTCTAATTAATTTCCTTTCAATGTGCATGAATCTGTGCACCTGGTCACAAGTAAAATAATAAAATGGTTGTTATGTTTAGCCACAGAATTTCCAGGTAATTTTTTTATAGAAAAATATATTCAAAGAATAGGTGGAAAATATTTCCAGGGAGCCCGGCCAGTGTGGCTCAGTGGTTGAGTGTCTACCAGGGAGTTTGAAGGTTGGAGTTTGATTCCTGGCCAGGGCACATGCTCCGATTGCAAGTCAGTCCCAGGATGGCTAATTAATGATTCTTTCTGATCATTGATATTTCTGTCTCTCTTCCTCTCCCTTTTTCTCTGAAATCAATAAAAACAATTTCTTTTTAAAAGAACATATTCCCAGGGATAATTACTGGCTCAAATCTTATGTGGTAATTACAAATTTAAAACCACGTTTTGTTCAAACTGAAGTCATTTTAGAATATGTGCTCTACCTCCAAAAAGAATTATATACAATCCAAGGAATGATTTTAATTTTGAGTTGCTAATTTATGATAACTAGCTTTAGCTATACTAGAGCAGTTCAAGGACCTTGGATGATCACAAAGTGATAACAATGCTGACAAATGTAGAAGTCTCATGGAATATACTGGAGTCCATATAGAACTAGCAGCTTGCAAGGCATTTAGAAGGCATACTGGAGGGACACAGGGGCTACTTGATATTTAAGCAGGGCCTAAAAGTTATAATCAATAAACAGGATAACAAAACTAATACAGAAGTGAACCTGTTCCCATGACATCTCAATCCATCACATTCACAATTCGCAAAAACTGCCTTTGAACACAATCACTGAAATAAGCCAATAGTTTTCTTTCTGCCACTAGAGAAAGAAATATGAAGGAAAACGCATTTCAGATTTTTGTATCAATAATTTAAATATGTATTCACTCAGGAATGTTACTGAAAAGCATAAGAAACAGGTTGTAATTGGCTAAACAACTGCACAAATACTATTGTTCTTTTATACCCCTTTTAAATATGTTAATTCTAGCTTTAGCCTTTTATGACTCAATTATCTAATTATCTGATGTGTTTGACTCTTCTTTATTTTAACTAAACATACCATAAATCATATATTGAAAACAAAAATTCACTCAATCATTCATCAATCTTTCCTTTTTATTAATGCTGCCTGTCAGATATAAAGAGACAAACAAACAGATAAAATTGAATCAAACATCTCCTTGACAAAAGTGCACAGTGGTAAAATAGTCTGGGAACAAAGCTCCATAATAAAAATGTGGCATACTGGGATTTTTTATGAAGTCAAATATACTCTAACTACAGATGATATCAACTTTTTTCTATATCCTTTTCTTTCAAGTCATAAAAGGCCAGACATTTTAAGATTAGTGCAGGATATTTTTAATCTCAGTGCCAAATGGCACTGAGGTTAGAAGCTAGCTAGAGAATGAGAAAAATGACTATTAAAAAGAGAATGGAAATTTTTAACCTTTTCTAAACAGAAAAGTCATTGAAATATTTTATTTGAAGCATGGGAAATAGCACAAACACACACTAAGGAACACATTTTAAAAATGTACTCTACTTATAATATTTCAGGAATGGGTGGGATGCATTTTAAAAACACAGAATTTGGTAGAGTTGTAGAGCTCTAATTTCCCATGACAGCAAAATCTAATGAGCCTGACCCTTCTTTATTTTAATTTTATTTTTAATTTTATTTATTGATTGACTTTTAGAGAGAGATAGAAGAAGGGAGAGAGATGGGTTCATTGATTTGTTGTTCCACTTAATTATGCTTTCATTGATTGATTTTTGAATATGATCTGACCTAGTATTGAACCTGCAGATGATGATTTAAGCAATTGAACTATATGTCCAGGGCAGAAACTACTGAGTCATTTAAATTTCCTTTCTTTTCATTTTTCTTAAAAGTAAATAAATTTGGAGAAACCAAGATGGCGGCATAGGTGAACACATAAGCTGCTACCTCGCACAACAATTTCAAAATTACAACTAAAAGACAGAACAGTCACCATCCAGAACCACAGGAAAATTGGCTAAGTGAAAATTCTACAACTCGAAGTAAAGAGAGAGACTCACTAAGACTTAGAGGAGCTGTAAAAAGCTGAGGTATGGAAATAGGCTCTTGGAGAGGACAGGTAGAGGAGGGTCTGTCTGGCTGGCTTCCTCTAGTGGGAGGGAGACAGAAAATCCCAACTGCATTGAACCCCACTTCTGCCTGCACTGAACCCCAATTCTAGGCAAGACTCAGACGGGGGAGTCTGGACTATTATGAAAAGGAAGGAGTGCACAGAAACTTAGAGGAGCCATGAAAGACAGAAGTCTGGGGGTGCGTGAAAGTGTGCACACAGAGCACTGACTGCTGATTGAGCCTCTGTTTTTTTTCTAGCGGGAGGAAAACAGAAGCTCACAACATCACTGAAATCCAGGTCCAACTTCACTGAACCTCAATTTTGGGTGAGACCCTGTGGGCCCAGATTCATACGGGTCCCTAGAGCACACAGAAACTCATGAGAACCAGAAAGGAAGAAATCCGAAAGCTCACGCATGCATGAGAAAAGCAGAAGTCTAGAGGCAAGCACGCATGTGTAGACACAGCTGATATTCACAATCAATTGGCTTGGAGGTCAATCCCCCCAGTGATACAACAACAATCAAGAATTAACTACAACAAGACTGTACGCACAGTTCACGAAGGGGTGCACCAAGAGTGTCCACCTCAGGTAACTGGGGAGGCAGAGCTACTGGGCCACATGGGACATATAGCACACAAAGCTACTCTACCAATTGAGGGAAGCAGTAAAATAAGTGGAGACAAAAGAACAGATCACAAACAAAAGAAATGGAGGAAAACAAATGACTGGATATAGAGTTCAAAACCATGCTTATAAGGTTTTTCAAGAATTTCTTAGAAAAGATTGATAAATTTAGCAAGACCCAAGAGGAGATGAAAAAGAACCAACTAGAGATGAAAAAGGAACAACTAGAAATTAAACATATACTGACTGAAGGAAAAATATTATACAGAAACCTAACAGCAGACTAGAGGAACGCAAGAATCAAGTCAAAGATGTGAAATACAAAGAAGCAGAAAACACTCCACTGGAAAAGTAAAAAGAAAAAAAAATCCAAAAAATGTGAAAATAGTGTAAGGAACTCTGAGACAACTTCAAGCATATCAACTTCAGAATTATGGGGGTGCCAGAAGAAGAGAGAGAGCAAGATATTGAAAACCTGTTTGAAGAAATAATGACTGAAAACTTCCCACACCTGGTGAAAGAAATAGAATTAAAAGTTCAGGAAGTGCATAGAACCCCACACAAAAGGAATCCAAAGAGGACCACACCAAGACACATAATTAAAATACCAAGAGCAAAAGACAAAGAGAGAATATTAAAAGCAGCAAGAGAAAGACAGTTTATTACCTACAAGGGAACACCCATATGATTGTCACCTGATTTCTCAGCACAAACTATGCAGGCCAGATGGGAGTGGCCAGAAATACTTAAAGTGATGAATAGCAAGAATCTACAACCAAGATTACTCTACCTAGCAAAGCTATCATTCAAAATTGAAGATCAGATAAAGAGCTTCACAGACAAGAAAAAGTCAAAGGAGTTCATCACCACTAAACCAGTATTATATGAATGCTGAAAGGTACTCTTTAAGAAAAGGATGAAGAAAAATAAAGGTAAAGATAAAAATTATGAACAATAAAAAAATATCTATCAACAAGTGAATCTAAAAATCAAGTGAATTGAAAATCTGATGAACAGAATAAACTGGTGAATATAATAGAATTATGGGCATAGAAAGGGAGTGGACTGATAATTCTCAGAGGGAAAAATATGAAGGGGATACAGGTAGAGCATGGACAAAAATCATACACCTATGGGGGGAGAGGGGAGACAAGGTCTTCAGGGGAGGGCAGTTAGGGGTGACTATGACCATAAGGGAGGGCAGCTAGGGGCAAACAAGCTGGCAAGGGAGCAGTTAGGCATCAATAAGGCTGTCAGGGGAGTGATTAGGGGGTAGTCAGGCTGGCAGGCAGAAGCAATTAGGGGCAATCAGGAAGGCAGGCAGGTGAGCAGTTGGGAGCCAGTAGTCCTGGATTGTGAGAAATATGTCTGACTGGCCGATTAGGCCCGATTCTATCTGGATCGGGCCTAAATAGGCAGTCGGACATCCCTCAAGGGGTCCCAGATTAGAGTGGGAGCAGGCTGGGCTGAAGGACAAACCCCCACTCTGTGCACGAATTTCATGCACCAGGCCTCTAGTTATTTCAATAAAACCCCTTAATTCATTTAGTAATTATTTAGTGAATGGCTGGGATAAGTAAAGTTTTATCATAGGCACTGTAGAAAATATAGACATTGCTCCTATATGTATGAATCTTACATTTCATGAGTGCATTGAGGTAAAAAACAAGTAAGTGGTAAATACAAATAGCTGTAAATTGTAATAATGGCTATGAAGAAAGTAAAGTCTAAGGCATCAAAAAGATGAAGGTGTCCTGTTTTAACTAGAGCAATCCAGAGAGGTTGACATTCAGCAAGCCCTGAAGGAAGTGAAGAGTGTAGGTAATGAACATTTCAGGCAGAAGTAGCAGGAGCAAAGACTGGAAAAGGTTGACCTGTGCCAGGAGCTAAAAGAAATCCAGCGAGATAGATGTAGGATGGTGGGGTTGGCTGAGGAGTAGTTTCACATGCTATTACACACCATAGAATGCCAGGCCTTGTGGCATTGCTGTGTGCTTTTTATTATCTGTCATATAGAAAACCACTGAAACTTTTGAAGCAACTGAGTTGCATTATCTCAGCTATGCTTAAAAATATGTCATGCTCTGTAGAGTAAACAGATTGGCAAACTCAGCAAAATCATTTAGGAAATTATTGTTAAGTGCCAGGGAAGAGATGGTGGTGGCCTAAATAAGATGTGGATATTTAAAATGTTTTTTTTTTAAATATCCACATCTTATTTAGTGGATACTTAAAAAAATGAATTAAATGGTTGAAGAGAGCACTAAAAAGCTTGCTGTTAGATCTGACAGATAGAGTAGTGATGGTGAGAGAAAGTGAGGATCCAGAGATATGTAATGTCAAAGCTTCCACTTTAAAAAATGAATGGTAGTACCATATAATGAGAGATAGAAGTCTTAGGAGGCACAGATACAAGTGAGAAAAAAATTATCTTTTAGACACTTTATGTGTGAGAGTTTTCGTTAGTGACATCAAATTAGGCGGTAGGATATGTGTGTCTGAAAGACATGAAAGAAGATCTGTTTCTGCAAAACAGGAGTAAGTCAGAATCATCAAAACTAATTTTAGTTAAACAAGTTCTTACTGATAAGTCTCTTTATACATTGTATGCTGCAAAATATTTATTTTAAAGATAATTACCACTGTGTGTTTGTGGAGGATAGATATTTGTATTGATGCCCAGTGAAGGGGGAAAGTAGTTTGCTGGGTGGTAAATTCTAAACATGTTAAGATCATTGTGGTAATGAGTGATAATGAAAAAATTAACTAAGGAAGTACATTTGATCTTAATCTAGAATAACATACATATTTAATTTAAGGAAAAGATATAGATGGAAAAGAGGAATGTAGACATTCCATCCTACCAAAGAATCAGAAGCAATAACATGGAATGAATAACTTCAAGACATTTCTATATATCAGTAACTATGTCATGTACTGTTTTTAGAGTTGTGGGTAAAGATGGATTTGGTCCCTGTCTTCTATCTTATAATTTAGTGACACAGACTGGTGTTCATCATTTTATGAAAAGTATAATCATTTTTTTAAAAGATAGTCAATATATTATACCAAGTAAGGATATTATATCTCTGAGAAACTGAGATTTTAGATGAAAACTGTAGAAGGACTACATATGGACTATGCAAAAAAAGAAAATGATATCAGACTAAAACCTTGGTCAGAATTGAAAGGCTGAACAGGAAGGATGAAAATTGAATATGAGAAGACAAGTCCACAGACTACAGTAGTGGTCTAAGTAAAAAATGATGATATACTAAGATGGAGACTGTGAAAACTAAAGAATTATCTGAAATTGTCAGTTACTTAGGAATTAGAATTAATGAGACTTAATGATTGACTGATAGTGGAAGGTGAGGAGGATGGAAAAGTCAAGATTACTTCAGCTTTCTGATTTGAGTGACTGAATAGATGATGATGCCACTGTGAAACATGGAGCACTGGAGGAGGAGTGAGCTAGCAGCAAGCAGCAGGAGGTGAAAAAGATGATTACTTCATTTTGGGGCACTTTAAAGTGTAAATAGAGGCCTGGTGCATGAAATTTGTGCACAGGGGCGGGTGGTGTCCTTCAACCCAGCCTGCTCCCTCTCCAATTTGGGACCTCTTGAGGGATGTCCGACAGCCTGGATCGGGACTAAACAGGTAGTCAGACATACCTCACACAATTCAGATCCACTGGCTCACAACTGCTCACCTGCCTGCCTTCCTGATTGCTCTAACCATTTTTGCCTGCCAGCCTGATCATCCTCTAACCACTCCCCTGCCAGCATGATTGATGCCTAACTGCTTCCCTACCAGCCTGTTTGCCCCTAACTGCCCTACCCTGCAGGTCCGGTCACCTCCAACTTCCCTCCTCTGCCAGCCTGATCCCTCCCAACTGCCCTCCCCTGTTAGCCATCTTGTGTCCACATGGGGGAAGGATCTTGTGACCATATGGGGACAGTTATCTTGTGAGTGGGAGTGATGGTAAATCTGAATATTACTCTTTTATTAGATAGAATAGAGGCCTGATGCACGGGTGGGGTCCAGCTGGTTTGCCCTAAAGGGTGTCCTGGATCAAGTTGGTGTTCCCATGTGGCATGGGGTGGCCTGCACGAGGGGACTGTGGTGGTTTGCAGGCCAGCCACACCCACCAGAGACCCAAGCAGAGGCCCTGGTACCTGGGATTTATTTATCTTCTTCTACAATTGAAACTTTGTAGCCTGGAGCGGAGCCAACCCTTCTGCTTGCATAGCCATTGAAATCTTGTTACCTTAACCTCCGCTGGCCAGGCTTTGCAGAAAGCTTGGCTTCCTCCATCACCAGGGGCAACCCAAGCCTCTCTCCTGCTCTCTCTGTGGCCATAGCCAGCTTAGTTGAGTTAATTTGCATATTCTGATTGGCTAGTGGGTGTGGCTGGTGGGCATGGCTTGTGGATGTAGCAAATGTATGGTCAATTTGCATATTACCCTTTTATTAGATAGGATACTTTCCAGGTCACAAGGTAAATTGTGCCTTGTATGGCAAGCCCATAAAGCTGATAACCACTTTTATGTTGCTACCTCCCCAGTGCCTACTATGCACTTGATATCTAATAAGCTTTTAGTGCGCTTTTCTGAATTATTTTGAAAAATACTTGGTTTCAAATATCTGTCATACACATAATGATAATAATAACTTTACAATTTAAAATATTCTTTATGAGTAAAGTTTTCAGTGTGGACATCAAAGCTCTGAAAGGCCAAGGTTCTTTTGGAAGAATAATTTTTTTTTTATGTGACTAAAGTACAAATGTAATTGAGCCAAAATATTGTCCTCGACATTTATTGCAAAGAATATTCCAGTAAAATTCATGGTGTCCTGAGAAAAATTATTATTCACATTCCCTTCATAGAGATTCACAATGTTTTGTAATGGGCTCTGTAAAATCCTATAGTATAAAAACCTGCCTAATATTGTTTTCCCTGTACTAATTTAAACTCCAGATTTCCTGAGAGTATCTTGTGAAATTATTTCTGTGTAACATCAGTAGCCTATAGCATATTACATGTAATTTTATATAAATCAGCTGCGGGTTTAAAAATATGGGTTTGAAGAGTAACTTGCATGTCTAAGATCCATCAAACTCATCTTCAAATACAAATTTATAAAAAGTGTGAATACTGTAGATCATGATGCTTAGAAATGGAAAGGAAAACTATAAATATTAACGAAAATAAATTCTTTCTTCCTTCAATGTTTTAAAAGGTCAAACCTTAAATATTATTTCTGGGATGATTAAACAAATGTGAATTTCTTGGAATATTCCAAATGCTATTTGTTTTTGGGCAGATAATTCACAACAGGAGATTTTTAAAACTCAGTCATAATTTAGACATAGCACAACTAAGTAGATATATGCTAAATTACCCAGAAACAATTTAGAGAGCTAGCAAACATGGCAGCCTACTGGTTTGTGAACAGTGTAGATAACTTTACCATTCAACTCTCCTCTATTTGCCTCAATAAATTTGTAGGGTACTTAGAATCCTACTATCTGTTATCCATCTGTCTGTATCTCTCTGCTCGGTCAGCGTCTGCCAGTGGAAAGACTTCATCCCGTCTGTCTCTTTCAGCAGGCAGGGAAGATATTAAATAAATTGGCTGACTTTGAAGGAGAAAAGGGCTTACAATTAGTATGTAGAACAGAACATCTCCTTAAATGGCTAGGAGAGAAAGGTGATAAGCCTGAAGTAAAAATAGAAATGGACATTAAGAAGAAACAGGATATAAATTACTCTAGGGTCTCAACAATGACCCAGTAGGGTGATCAAGCCTTGTATTTTCAAATCAACATATTCATAAACAAGATCTTTACAAAATGTCATTGACAGCTATTTAGCTCAAACACATCAATATTGCTCATCACACTACTTCTGCACTTGTCCTTCATTTAGTTGTTACTGAATTATTTCAAGTCTGTAAAATTCAATAGATAAAATTAAGTCCAGTTGTTCTTTAAAAGACAGGTTATTGTTGCATACCAAAATGTAACTTGTGTTCATTCCTTTTCTCCAGATAAATAAATTGAACAATCAAATTTAAATATTTGCTCTACTCAATTTAACATATTTTTCAACATATCCATCCAAAGAAAAAAAGTACCTATTTTACAATAATGGGATACTTCCTTAAATATTTTTGTAGAATATATAAAGCCTTTGAGAAATATATCTTGCATTAGAGATAAAAGATAGCAAGCAGTGAGAACCATTAGGAATATGCACTAGTAATCATATAGAAATTAATAGCTAGAATTGCTTTTATTGAAAAATATTTTTTATTGTTTTCAGAAATGATCTGGAGACTAAGGCAAAAACTAAAATGCAGAGCAATGACAGCAATGTAAAGCATTGAAAATAAAGCTTTTCAAATTTGAGAAGCTGGCTTTCCCATTGCTACTTGCATAGTTTGATGTAAAGCATTTAACTTCTCTAAACTTTATTGCTCTTCTATATAATATATACATGTTATTGAGTGGTTATTAGAAATAAAGGAGAGTGATAATAGTAAGTTTTGTATTTATTACATTTTTAATAGTTTTGAATGACTAGAGGCCCGGTGCACGAAATTTGTGCCTGGGGGTTGGGGGAGAGGTGGTATCCCTCAGACCAGACTGCACCCTCTCCAATCTGGGACATCTAGGAGATGTCCAACTGCCAGTTTTGGGCCTAAACCAGTAGTTGGACATCCCTCTCACAACCCAGGCTCCCAACTGCCTGCCTGCCTGCCTGGTAACCGCTAACCACTCCCCTGCCAGCCTGATCAATGCCTAACTGTTCCTCTTCCAGCCTGATGGCTCCAAACTTTCCTCCCCTGCTGGACCAATCACCCTCAATTGCCCTTCCCTGCTGACCCAGTAACCCCTAACAGCCCTCCCCTGCCAGCCCAATCAACCCTAACTACCCTCCTCTGCTGACCTGGTTGCCCCCAACTGTTCTACCCCGCAGGCCTGGTCTCCCCCCCCCCCCAGCTGTCCTCCCCTGCTGGCCTGATCTCCCACAACTAACCTCCCTTGCCAGCCATCTTGTGGTGGCCATTTTGACCACATAGTGGTGGCCATCTTGTGTGAGGGTATAAAGACAATTTGCATATTATGTCCTCATTATAGAGGATATGTAACTACTCTTGTTTGGAAGCAAAAATTCATAGGCATTAAGAGGAATGCAAAAATGCCTTTTGTTCCCTAGATACCATAAAGGCCTAATGCTTGATCTCACACTTGAGTATGAAAATTTATCATATGCTACTATAATTTTAGTTACTATCCACAAAATATTCTATGAACAACTTGCAGGCAATAAGATAGTCTTATTTATCTTTATTTTCCCGCATCTGTCTGAGTCTTTGGAACACAGCTATGTAATAATGCAAACTGCAGTATCTGGAGGTTTTACACACTACTTATTCAAGATATGAAGTACTTCACTATAAGTTCCCTAGTAGGTACCTAGGGGTCAAGAGGGGTGTTAGGATGAAATAGAAGGGACTTGCAAAAAGAGAGGGGAAAAAAAGTGAAGCTGTGCTGTTGACATCAAAGAATATTCTAAGAAGGCAAAAGCAACATGTGTTGGAGAAGCAATATGTGTCACAAAGGACTGTGGTTTTATTACTTCCGGAAAGGTCTTTTGACAGCTTACAATAAAATCAATGTGATTCAAAGACAGCTACTAAAAACTATGAACAAGAAAAAAATTAAGATCTGGCTGAGTGAGATTTCCACATTTGAGGACATGTAATATCTCTGAGTTTTCTACTACAAAGGTGAAAAGGAAAAATTAATGGAATAGGAGAATTTTCCAGGTCTAGCTAGGAAGCATACTAATTCATAAGGAAAACAGGCTTTTGTGACCCTAATTTTTGAGAGGAATCAATTGTGGAGGTATTTTTATAACAGATTTGTAATAAAAACACCCAGAGTTAGTGTTTTCCGAAGAATACAGGCTTGTTTCACACAAAAGTGTTCCTTTTATTGACAGTAGGTATAAATCAAAATATCAAAACCAAGTCAGCTAACAGCAATTTTAGGGACCTGAGAGGTGTGGTTTGACAACATAGTGTGCTGGAAACCTTATTATAGACATATGATCCAGAAAATTTTTCTAGCCATCTTTCTCAAGATGAGTTCTCTGTAATATGTTGCTGTTTGCTTCATTAAAAAATGTATGGTCAAATAATTTGTAGACAAAATGCATAATACATTATCTTCTACATGTTAATTGCTTCAATCAAGCTTTAGACTAGAACCATAAATGCTTTAAAATATATTTAGGAACAAGAAACTAAAAGATAGAACTAGCATTTAGTTTATTCATTTTAGATATGCTTCACTGAATTTGATATATTTTATTACATTTAATCTGCAAAACTTATGAAGTGAACACGAAGAAACTTTGATTCAAAAACATTCATACCTTATACATAATCACAAAGCTAAATATGCTTGAAATGAAAAACACATAATCTCTACTGTAATGTTCCTCACCTTTCCATTGTGTAATCCTGTTGCCTTTGATGAATATTACATAGTTGGTTCAGAGACAAATATTATGCATGCAGGATTTCTTTAACTAGGGGTCCAGCCATTGCACTTTTACTTGGAACTTTCTTTTTATTCATGTTTGTAAGATTCACTGAAATTTCCCTTTCTCAATTTCATTTTATTACTAAATCAACCTGATGATTTTTAAAATTTTAGATATTGCATTCTTCATACTAAAATTCCTATTTTTTAAAAAAGTCTTTTATTATATGGCTGAGAATTTTTATTTTTTCAGTTGTTTCCAGAGTAATCATCATTGCCTCATAAAAGACAGTTACATAAGTTGCTTTTAAGTCATTATCTGGTAATTCCAACATCTGAGTTGTTCATGTGGCATCTGTTTATTGTCTTTTTCCCTGAGATTTGGTGACATTTTTTTCTTATTGTTATTTCCTTATTGTATGTTGAGTAATTATGGATTGTATTGTGGACATTTTGATATTATGATTTGAGATTTTGGGTACTGTGAAATGGATGTGGAGAATGATGACTTACTTGTTTGTTTATTTGTTCTTTAGCACCCAGCCACTTGGTTGGTCCAGACTGTAAGGCTCAACTTCTTTGGAAATTGGTTTAAATATCACTTTAGTTTTCAAACCTCCCACTGTGTAGTTTGTATCTGCTTATCACATGAGTCTATCAAGAGCTGGCCTGGAATTCAGATGTGTCTTTACAGGTTCCTTCTTTTTTTAAAGTCTTTGCTATGATTCTTAGTGTCTTCCATCCAAGAACAGCTTAGGAGCTGAGTTTGGGATATGTGTTGGTTTATTCACAAAACTAGGGATCTCCTTCTCCAGATCCTCTTCTTGTGAATTTATGCTTCACTCTCTGACTTCCAGAGTCCCTTTAATTCTGATACATCTGGCCAAAATATAGAGTTCTTTCAGAGATTTACCATTCTACACTCTTGCACAGATATGGATAACTAGCAGCAGAGCAATGAAATAAGAGAGAGAAAAAAATAACACAGATCCCCTGCCCCCACACAGCACAATAAGGGACCCTTTTATTGGTTTCTCTATCTAAAGGGAGTATTTCTTTTGGGTATTAGGCATCTATTGCACAAGAGAATACAGCTGCATCACCAGGGCTTTTCTTAGGTCAGTTATGGGAAAGAAAAGAGGAAAAGAGTGAGGACTTCCTCCATAATCTAGAGTTCATTAAGTCCATTTTCCCCCTGATCTTCTGTTCAGGTTTTGGTGACCATGATCATTACAACATACTTGGTTTGGCTTGTCCTCATTTCAAAGGAAGAAAATAAAACCTGAAGAAACACATCATCATTATTATTCAAATTTTGATTTATCTCTTCTGAGTACTACTATTTATTTTTAAGAATTGTATTTATTTATTTATTTATTTATTTATTTATTTATTTAGTCTATGGATAATTAAGCTGTAGCCAGGGGGCTTCCTTCATCCTTGTGAGAACCAGAAATTTATCCAAGGGTTTTAATAAGGAAACTTGTTAAAGACTCAAATTTAGCATCACAACATATGGTAATTAGAAGTCTGTGCCCTAGAAAAATTTATGGGCAAATATCCTATATAATAAAGATGTAATATGCAAATTACAGATAGATGATAGATAGATGATAGATAGATAGATAGATAGATAGATAGATAGATAGATAGATGACAGATAGACTTAACATAAGGAATTGGATTATGGATCAGCAGGAGAGGGGGGCAGCAAGCTATGAGGGTTAGGGGGATGGGGTGATGGAGAGAGCTATAGGAGCGTGGGGCAGAGGGCAGAGAGCTCCTGGATGGTAGCAGCAAGCTACTGGCAAGCTACTGGTACACAAATTCGTGCACAAAGCTACTAGTATATAATAATAAACTATCAGGTCTCTGGAAATGCAGTGGAATATTATATCAAATAGACATTACATGAATTTCCACTTGGGTCTTTACCAAATATCTCCCAGGGCAATTATCTCATCTGCACAATTGGATAATAAGCCCCACTTCACAAGGTTTTAGTGAGTAATAAGTGACTGAAAATTTGAATAGACATGTAGCATATACTAGAAATATATGAAAAAGAAAAGGTGCTCAATGACTATAACTAAATTATTGTATTAATTGTTATAGTAGAAGCAGAACCAGTAAGATTATAGATGATAGACATATATATGATAGATAGATAGATAGATAGATAGATAGATAGATAGATAGATGACAGATAGACTTAACATAAGGAATTGGCTCATGTGATTATGGAGGCTAAGGAATCCAACAATCTTCCATTTGCATTTTAGAAACTCAGGAAAGCCAGTGGTGTAGTTCAGTCTTTGTTCAAAGGCCAAAGACCCAGAAAAACCAATGGAGAGTGGATTAAAAAACTGTGGTACATCTACACAATGGAATACTATACTACAGTACAAAGGAAGGAATTCTTACGATTTGCAACAGCATGGATGGAACTGGAAAGCATTATACTTAGCGAAATAAGCCAGTCAGAGAAAGATAAATATCACATGATCGCACTCATTTGTGGAATATAATGAACAACATAAACTGATGAACAAAAAGAGACAGAGAAGCATTGATCAGACCATGAAACCTCAGAGGGAAAGTAGGGGAGGATGGGAGTAAGGAGGAGAGACCAACCAAAGGATTTGCATGCATGCATATAAGCATAACCAATGGACACAGACACTAAGGATTTGAGGGTATGAGTGGTGGGTGTGAGAGGGCAATGGGCGGATAAGGACACATATGCAATACCTTTATTAATAAAGAAAAAAAGAAGCAATGGTGTAAATTACAGGCCAAGGTCTGAGCTCAACCATATGGCAGAAGGAACAAATTGTCTCCTCTTTTGCCTTTTGTTATCAACAATTGGATATGCTCACTGACCTTGGGGAGGACAACTGCTTTATTGAGTCCTAAACTAATTCTGAACATCCTCACAGACACACCCTGGAATAATATTTAGCCAAATATTTGGGCATACTGTGACCTTGTCAATGTGATAATAATAAAGCTAATTATCACAATTATTAATGAAAAGCTAATTTTAGGAAAATCATATATTAAAGTGCTCAGCAAGATATACAAAGTTCAAAGTCAATATCTAGAAAAACACCTAACTTAATTTTCTACTAGCATTATTTGGCGGTAATCTAGTATGTGATATATATGGCTAAGTTGGCACCATACTGATTTAAGTGAATTCTTTAAGTGAATTTCCTTATTTAATTTCCCATGGAAATTCTGAAGGTCTAAGAACAATTACCACCCTCATTTTAGAGGTGCAAACAAAGATTTAGATGCAAACTTTCTTAGGATAACTTGCCCATAGTCACTCTAGCAATTAGAAAAGTTGGCTTTCTAGCTTCAGAGCTGAAAGAGGTACCATTACACATTTTGTTTATATCTGTTTCATAGTAATTGATGTTTAAAGGACCTGATGTAATATTACTGACCAGTTTTGTTTCTTAAGGAAACTTCTAGATCTGGAATTTAGGGCCTCATGAATAATATATAAAGTAAGTTTTGTGCTCCCAGATAGCAGAAATGTATTTAATATTGTCTCCTCCATTTTCAGCTAAGTGTGATAAGTTACTATAAATTAATTTTTATAACTAGTTTAAGTATTTCAATAAAAGTCAGAGCATAAGTTTATTACTAACATACTGGACTATATAACAAATAGATTTTAATATACAATTTACTTGGATGATATACAACACAATATACAGATAATGTATTGTAGAAGTATATACATGAAACCTATATAACTTTATTAACCAATGTTACTCCACTAAATTCAATTAAAAAAGAAGTTAAAAAAAAGAAAAATAATGCAAGTTTCAGTTTTTCTAGAGCCTACATTTCTATCAAATGTTATTTATCACTGATAACGGTTTAATCTCGAACATCTACAGCCAACTTATACAACTTAATAAAAGGAAGATAAACAATCCAATAAAAATTGGGCAACGGACCTAAATAGAACCTTTTCAAAAGACAACAGAAGGAAGGCCAAGAGATGCATGAAAACATGTTCAAAGTCACTAATTATCTGAGAGATGCACATCAAAACGACAATGTGATACCATCTCACACTTGTCAGAATGGCAATGATCAACAAATCAACAAATGACAACTGTTGGTGAGGATGCAGAAAAAAAGAAACCCTTGTGCACTGTTGGTGGGAATGCAGACTGGTGCAGCCACTGTGGAGAACAGTATGGAGTTTTCTTAAAAAAAATAAAAATGGATCTCCCATTTGACCCAGCAATTCCACTCTTAGGAATATATCCTTAGAAAGTAGAAACACCAATCAGAAAGGATTTATGCACCCCTATGTTCATAGCAGCACAATTTACAATAGCTACAATTTGGAAACAGTCTATGTGCCCGTCAGCAGATGAGTGGATTAGAAAACTATGGTGCATCTACACAATGGAATTCTATGCTGCCATTAAAAAGAAGGAATTCTTACCGTTTGCAGCAACATGGTTGGAATTGGAGAGCCTTATGCTAAGTGAAATAAGCCAGTCAATGAAGGAGAAACACCACATAATATCACTCATTTGTGGATAATAAAGAACATTATAAACTGATGAACAAAAGGATAGATACAGAGGCAGTAAAGCATCAAACAGACTGTCAAATTACAGCACGAAGATTAAGGAGAGGTGGGGTAGATAAGAGATCAACCAAAGGACTTGTATTCATGCATATAAGCATAACCAATGAACACAAGACACTGGGGGGTTGGGGTATTCCTGGGAGGGGGGGGCGATGGGAAGTAATGTATATATGTAACACAATAAAATAAATAATTAAATAAAAAAGATTCCCATAGTAATTTTGAAATGTTTATTTACTATAATTTTCCCTCAAAAGTACTACTAATAAAGAAATATAGGTGATTTTAAGAGGATACCTGGGTTTGTGAGGGTTAATGAGACCTAAGTAAAATAAAGTAAGT
This sequence comes from Lasiurus borealis, assembly GCA_004026805.1. NCBI lineage: Eukaryota > Metazoa > Chordata > Mammalia > Chiroptera > Vespertilionidae > Lasiurus > Lasiurus borealis. The sequence goes on from PVJN01001407.1 coordinate 43,302, forward strand.
TGTATCTAGAAACTCTGTTTTCCATAGTTTAGATTATAAAGAGAAAATGCTACTGAGAAGTGACGCTGACGATGCAATGCAAATAAATATAAATACAAAAAGGATAAAAACCTAAGAAAGATAAATATTATTTGCAAAAATGAATCATAAAGAAAAATGAACATTTAAAAATCCAGAATACAAAAATTATTTTTTGACAGATACTGCCTCCCCTAAGAATATTTAACCATTAGGTTAAATATGTGGTGGATAGAATAAATTGTCTAATTTCATATGAAAGCAAGGGCAGAAGATTCTTATATATTAATTTAAGGGTTTGGCATTGAGATTTATTCTAAATGCTTTGAAATTGTTTTTCAATAGACAGTGACTCTAAGCTAAATTTCTTTCCCCCTATGTTTCTTTCCTTTCAGCACGTAATGAGTAGTTTGGCAATATAAAAAAGGAAAAAGAAATAGAAAACAGCATGAGTCAGTCCAAGGTTGACTGGATCATCTACTTGCCTAAGAATGTAAACATTGAACCAAAGGAGCCAGCAACCTCCACCAGTGCTTCTTCCATCAAATTCAGAGTCACTGGTTATTGACTCCCAACCCACCAGGACTCCTCTGTTCACACACTGATGCAGAGAACCACAATGTAACATAAACAGAAAAAAAAAGTGAAACAAAAACCTTCACAAATTATACTTGTCAACCTCTCTTAGAATTTCAGTTTCCTTTATATGACAAACCTGTTGTTATTAAGTAATAATCTCATTTTTACTTTTCTAATAAAATATGTAAAGAAAAGCAACATTTTCAGAAACTCAATTATATTCATGTAAAAAAGCTCCAAACAATATCATAAAATGAGAAAAATGCTATGAAGCAAAGTAGATGAATAAGTGCTGATTTATAATCTAAATTTTCATTGGTCCATGAATAATGAACATGACTGCCATTGTGTGAGGCACTGAGTACCCAAAGATCAAAGATAGTTCTTATCTTTGAGATGTTCATAAATTAATGGAAGATGCCAAGAAGTAAGCAGGCATGTATGAAAGGAATGACATGGTGGTAATAATGCCACAATGTAAGGACAAAGCAAATCATGGGAGAGCAAAGAAGATTGATTTAGCCCAAGGAAAGTGGTCAGGGAAGACTTCACATAACATGTAGTCTTAAACTAAGTTGGAGGAGGGAAAGAAGCCAAACAGACAAAAGTGACCCTGAGGTTATTCCAGGCAAAACAAATAATATAAAGCAGAGAAGTGTAAGCATGTAGGGTGGATTCAAAGATTGCAATTAATTCAATAATCTCCGGGTGTAGACCACTAAGATTGAAGACTTAATCAGGGCAGAAGTCAGGCCGCATGATGGATGAAAATGGTGAATTGCAGATTAATGTGTGGCTGGAAAACAGTTAAAACACTAGGAATTGAACAAATATGCTCATTCATTCTTTCAACCAAAATTCCGTGGACAACTACTTTTCTATATGCTGGGGTATAATGGTCAACAAGAGTAAAAAAAATCATGTTCTCGTTAAGTTTATACTCTAGTGTGTTCTTGTATATATTATGCCGGATTTTTTTTTTTTTTTTTTTTGTAAATTGCCTTGAGGAGTCATCTGAAATTTGGGAATTTTAGAAGAAGACTATAATTGAATTTCAGCTGCCTAAGTATTAGAATTAGGTAATTGATGTGAGACTAAATTTGGAGTATTTCAGGGGTTTAGGTATCTAGCTAAATATGGATGGGTAAGAAAATAGAAAAGGTTGCAAAATTGGAATATAGTGGTTGATTCAAAGAATTAGAAAATCAGGTGATGATGATGAAGATAAAAGATCTGGTCTGAGAATAAAAGAAATTAGAAGATTATGTGGAATGAATGTAGAACTTGAAATGGATATAGATTTTAGAAGGCCTTTTAAATTATAAGGACTCTGAAAAATTTACAGTTCATATTACATAAGGACATTTTGTACAATTTATAGTTCATATTACAAATGTGAAGTGATACCAAAGCCAATAAAATAAAATAAAAAAGATTTTATATGATACATAGTATATAAAGCATATAATTATACATTTGAATACCCAAGTAAAATTATAATAAAATACTATAAATTAACTTAAATGTTATATTATATTTATAATCACATCATTATTAAGTATTAAGTATTATTAATAAGAATTCAAGTATTTTCAGAATTAGAAAATCTTTATCATATTGATAGGGGTGCTTATAATCAAGTAGATAGAGCATCTGAATTAATCTGAAAATTAATCATATTACTTTAAACCTTAGAACACACAGACTTATGTGAATAGGGGGTTAATATTTTTACATATAGATAGGGAATTAAGTTTTTCTCAAAGTTTCCTTTTCAAGACCTGTGCAGAGTGATTGAGGGAGTGACTAAGCTGTGAAATCAGCAAGCAGAACCAACAAACATGGTCAGGTCCACCCACCCAGAGTCAAAACATCATTTCATCACCTGATGACATGTTATAATAGCTGATGTCTGCTGACACACAGATTTGCACCTAGCCATAGCTGCATTTCTCACCCCAACCCCTTCTCCTTTATAATCCTGTCCCCTGAATCTTGCTGGAAGGCAGGATTTAATGTTTATAAGTGTCCTATCTTCTTATTTGGTTAGACTTCTCAATAAACACCTAATATGATTCAACCTTGCCTTAGTTATTGGACACAGAAACAGATAGCCTGAGCCCATCCAAGAGTTTCACAGTTAACAATGTCAATTCTCTAACCTAGTTGAGAAACCATAAAAATCTTGGAGAATCCATAGGCAGCAAAATATCAGACATATGTTGTAGCAATATTTTTACCAATACAGCTCTTAGGACAATGAAAACTAAGGAGAAAATAAACAAATGTGACTACATCAAAATAAAAAGTTTCTTCACAGAAGAAAACATCAACAAAACAACAAGAGAGCCCACTGAATAGGAGAACATATTTGCCAATGTTATCTCCAATAAGAACTTAATCTCCAAAATCTATAGGGAATGCATACAACTAAACAAAAGAAAGATAAAAATCCAATAAAAAATAGACAAAGGACTTATATAGACACTTTTCAAAAGTGAACATACAGCAGGCCAAGAGACATATAAAAACATGCTCAAAGTCACTAATCATCTGAGAGATGCAAATCAAAACAACAATGAGGTACTATCTCACACCTATCAGGATGGCTATCATCAACAAATCAACAAATGACCAGTAATGGTGAGGATGTGGAGAAAAAGGAATCCTTGTGTACTACTGGTGGGAATGCATACCTGTGCAGCAGCAGTATGGATTTTCTTCAAAAAATTAAAAATGGAACTCCCATTTGACCCAGTGATCCCACTTCTAGGAATATATCCCATGAATCAGAAACACCAATCAGAAAGGGTATATGCTCCTCTATGTTCATAGCAGCATAATTCACCATAGCTAAGATTTGGAAACAGCCTAAGTTCCGGTAAGCAGATGAGTGGATTCAAAAAGCAGTAGTGCATCTACACAATAAGATACTATCTGCTTTAAAAAAGAATGAACTATCACCACTCACAACAGCATGGATAGACCTGGAGAACATTATGCTAAGAGAAATAAGCCAGTAAGAAAAATATAAATATCACATGATCTCACACATTTGTGGAATATAATAAACAACATAAACTGTTGAACAAAAATAGATCCAAAGACAGAAGCATCGAACAGACTGTCAAACCTCAGAGGGAAGGTAGGGAAGGTAGGATGGGGGAGGTAAGAGAACAAGTAGGACTTGTGTGCATGCATTTAAGCATAACCCATGGAAACAGTGGTGGTGGGGGCAGGTAAGGGCATGTACTGTGATGGAGGAATAACCAGGGAGAGATCAATGGGGGAAAAAGGAGACATAGGTAATAATTTAAACAATAAAGACTTTAAATTAAAAAAATAAAATAAAATATATAATTTTTTTAAAAAATTATCTATCTCACAAATATAATTTTCTTGAGTCAATAGCCAACAATAGAGTTATAGGTAAAAAATGTTCAAAACAAATTCATAAGATGCAAAAACATTAAATATTATAAAATATCATTGTTTTCAAACCATGAGATAATCCATGAAGAAAAACTCAAAACTACTTAAATAGAATGTCTCATCAAACTTATTGAATTTGTGTTCTTATACTCAAGTCTTTTGAGAAAAATATGTCATTATAAAGAATTAATTATAGATGTGGTCAAGTATTATAAGCAAGTATTTTTTATAGTTCTACCAAATAAAAAATAAAAAATAATCTGCACACTCAATAATAGTAGAAACATAAATCTATCAACCTATTTTTAACTCACTATAATAACATGAATTAATAACAAGGAGATGCTAAGCAAGAAAAATATTAATATGCAAAAAGTATATATATGTTCTTGCCCCAATTTTGAAATAGATATATAATAGAAGAGGAAAAATATTTTATTTATGATATATGATTATAAGTGATTTCTATAATTCCCAAACTTTCTGTAATGAGGAAAAACAACAAACACTACAAAATACTTATGCCAAAGAAGGAGGTCAAATCAAAGATGTTTCACCCTTCATGCTCTTGCAATAGTAAGAGGTTTTTTTTTGTTGTTTGTTTGTTTGATTTACAGCTGTGGACACAGATAATAGAGTGGTGAAGGCCAAATACAGGGTTAATGAGAAAACACAAACAAACAAAGAAGACATTGGTAATGCTTTCAACTGTAAAGATAAATTAAAAAAAAAAAAGATATTTCACCCTTAAGATCTTGCTCTTAATGGTTGTGCTAGGTTAATAGTACACTACCTCACTCATTTTTCATCCCCATACCTAACACTGCCTAACACACAGCATATGTCTGAGAAAATGTATTGCAGCTCTGACTGACAGACAGCTATATTTACATGGAAGCCAAGCATAATATTTTTTAACCTTTCTTTTAGTCTAATTTAGCACTTCTCAAATCTCATTGAGCATAAGAATTACTATACAGAATTTTACATATAACACAATATAGCTTATTCTGTATTTTATGGAATAGATAGTAAGTATTCTGGCCCTATTAATCTAATTTTATAATAAAATGTCAAGAGTATATTGATGCAGGAAATTACTCTTTTCACAAAAACAAAGGGTCTTGGAGTCTCCAAATAAGGGTACTTTATTAATTAAGTCTTTCTCACGAAGCTTCCAGAGCAGAAGAGAAGGAATGCAGGGCTTAAGCTGTCTGAAAATATAAAAGTCTCCTCATTCATTTGCCAGCAAACTCTAAGATACTGTAACACCATACACCTCCATTCAAAGAAATTATCAACACTTGCTCAGTGATCACTAATCAAACAGTTTTAAAGAAGAGTAAGTGGAAATAATTAAAATGCACTATATGACTTTACAAAGGTTTTAGGTATGGTATCCATACACAAATATGTGGACTTTGGTTTTTCCAAGTATCCTTCACCACAATTACAAGACTGCTAATAGGTCTTTAGACTGGATAGGAAAACACAAGCCTAAAGTCAGAGAGGGTAGTTAAGAGGCCTAAGCTAAAGCTAGAACAAAGAAGTTGGAGAGGCAAAGTAATGAGACAGAACAGACCAACAGGCTTAAAGAAATTGTGGGGTAAGTGAGATGAAATCGGTGACTTCCATGGTTCTGGTTTAGATAATTCTGGGAGCAATTATCTCATAATCTTAGTCTAGTTTGTAATCCTATCTAATAAAATAGTAATATGCAAATTAATCATCACTCTGCTATGCCCACAAGCCATGACACCAAGCCAATCAGGAGTGAGTATGCAAATTAACCCCAATCAAGATGGCTGCAGCCACAGAGCAAGCAGGAAGGAGGCTTGGGTTTCCTCGGTGATGAGAAAGACAGGTTTCCACACACCCTGGTAGGCCCAGGCCTTCATTCAAGGCTACAAAGTTTTAATTATAGAAGATAAATAAATCCCAATAAAAATGGCAGCAGCCACAGAGCTGGAGAGAGCAAGAGGCTAAGGTTGCCCCTCGTGATGGAGGAAGCCAGCCTTCTGCAGCCCTGGCCTGTCTTGGCCTCTTCTTAAGCCTACAAAGTTTCAATTATAAAATATTAACAAATCCCAACAGAAATGGCTGGCACCATGAAGCAAGAGAGAGGCTTGGCTCCACTCCAGGCTACTAAGTTTCAATTGTAGAAGATAAATAAATCCCAGATACCAGGGCCTCCACTTGGGTTGTCGGTGGGCATGGCCAGCCTGCAAACTACCACAGGTCTCTTGCCCAGGCCACCCCAAGCCCCAAGGAACTCCCATCCTGATCCAGGACATCCTTCAGGGCACACCAGCCAGCCCCGACTCATGCACCAGGCCTCTATCCTATCTAATAAAAGAGTAATATGCAGATTGACCATCACTCCAACACACAAGATGGCTTCCCCAATGTGGACGCAAGATGGCCATCACAAGATGGCCTGGAGGGGAGGGAAGTAGGGGTGATCAGGCCTGCAGGGGAGGGCAGTTAGGGGCAAACAGGCTGACAGGGAAGCAGTTAGGCATTAATCAGGCTAGCAGGGAAGTGGTGAGGGGTGATCAAGTTGGCAGGAAGAAGAGGTTAGGGGTAATCAGGAATGCAGGCAGGTGAGCAGTTGAGAGCCAGCAGTCCTAGATTGTGAGAGGTTTATCTGACTGCCTGTTTAGTCCCAATCCCAGTAGGATCCCAGTCCCAGTAGTATGCCTAAACAGGCAGTCAAACATCCCTTGAGGTTGCAGGATGAAGGACATCCCCCACCATGCATGAATTTATTGCACATTTCATCTGTCAAAAAATACAACGCTCCCACCTAAACATACCCATGCATTTTCTGTCCAAATCAGTTAAAACAACATTTTCAGTAATATCTCAGGGTAATAGAAACTCAATCCCACCAAATAAAATATTGTACATAATATTAGCAAGCCATATTAATTATTACTGTCACACATATGATTAATCAAGTGAGGTAAAATTAGATGAAAATTTAGTGAAAGACTTTCATAAAATTGTGAAGGTCACACTTTTATGTAATGAGTATCAAGAAGTGTCACAGATGCAGAGACAGATATATACAGGAGTCATGCTCCTGAGCATTTCATTGTCACTTAGGGGAGATGGAAGCAAATAACTCAGTGATACGTGAAGAATCCTACAACAAAGTAAAATTACAGACACATAAAAGCATAGGAAAAACATCATGTGGGTTTTGATGAGGAAAAATGGAGGAAATGCACTAATATACCTGGGGAGAGGTTCAGGAAATGGTTATAAAATAGGTGTTCTTTGAGAAAAAGAAAGCAAGAAGAGAAAGTCAGCATCAGAGAGCAAGAGAAAAGTGCCAGGATTCTCCAGTGCTCTTACTAACTGGCCTCATAGCAGTTTCCTTCATGTATCTCACTGCACTGAGTCATGTGATATTAACCTGAAATATTCAACACTTAAGGCCACATTCAGATATGCTGTTTCCAGGGGGAAAAGGTATATTTTAGAAATTTTACCAACTTAACACAAAATGTTCACCAATAAGCACAATAAAAATAAAATCATATGTGAAGACACAAAAGAACTTAAGAATAAACAAAAATATAACATTTTATAAAAATTTGCTTTGCACTAGGCCTCTAGTGTCTAATAATAGCCCAAACAATCACAATATAAAGCAAACTTTTTACCTGTTAACTTCTGTTTTCCTTAGTCTTTAGATATATATTTAGCACATTTTGACTGGGAAAGCATATTTGAGAGATTCTAAAAAATATATACACAAACTTTGAATAAATATAAACATAGTGTTTATTAAAAGACATTTCATTTTCAAAATTGAGCTATCAGTTGTTAAAGTAAGCACACATTTTTGGAACACCCTGTATATAAAAATAAAAAATAAAGTCCATTTCCAATTTGGAGAGGGAGGGGATGAATTTCATGTCAGACATGGTGGATTTGAGGCTCTGTCAGTCCTCAGATTCTGGAATGAGAGCAGAGACAAACACTCCAGTGACAATGAAATGCCTTTCTTCTAGGGGAATCTCTAACTTTCAGGTGGTAGTTAGATCTGAAAAAACAAACAAACAAAAATCATAGTTACTACTGAAAAGAAAAAAGATTAAAAAATTAGGAAGTGGCTGGTCACTGATTTTTTTAATTTAAATTCTTTATTGTTTAAAGTATTATGTACTTATATCTCCTCCCTTCCCTCTCCATTGACTTCTCCCCAGCCAATCCCACCTCCCAGCACATGCCCTTAACTGTCTATTGTTTGTGTCCATCAGTGCTGCTTATATGCATGCTACAAGTCCTTGGGTTGATCTCTTACATGACCCCAACCCCCACCTCCTCTGCCTTCCTTCTGAGGTTTGTCTATTCCATACTTCTATGTCTCCTGATTTATTTTTGTTCATCAGTTAATGTTCATTATATTCCACAAATGTGTGAGATCATGTTATATTTATCTTTTTCTGACTGGCTTATTTCTCTTAGTATAATGCTCTCTGGGTCCATGCTGTTGTGAATGGTAATAGTTCTTTCTTTTTTACAGCATCATAGTATTCCATTATGTAGATATACCACTGTTTTTCAATTCACTCATCTGCTGATGAGTTCTATAAGGGCTGTTTCCAAATCTTAGCTATTGTAAATTGTGCTGCTATGAACATAAGGGTGCATATATCCTTTCTGATTGGTATTTCTGATTTCATGGGATATATTGGTGTTTCTAATTTCATGGGTCAAAAGGGAGTTCCATTTTTAATTTCTTTTTTTTTAATATATTTTATTGATTTTTTACAGAGAGGAAGTGAGAGGGATAGAAATTCAGAAACATCGATGAGAGACATCGGTCAGCCGCTTCCTGCTCGCCCCCTACTGGAGTTGTGCCCGCAAGCAAGGTACATGCCCCTGACCGGAATGGAACCTGGGACCTTTCAGTCCGCAGGCCGATGCTCTATCCACTGAGCCAAACTGGTCTCGGCCATTTTTAATTTCTTGAGGAAACTCTATATTGTTCTCCACAGTGGCTGCACCAGTCTGCATTCCCACCAGCAGTGCATGAGGGTTTCTTGTTCTTCACATCCTCAGTACCACTTCTCATTTGTTTATTTATTGATGCTAGCCATTCTGATAGGTGTGAGATGGTATACCTCATTGTCATTTTGATTTGCATCTTTCAGATGATTAGAGACTTTATGCATGTTTTCATATGTCTCTTGTCATGGGCTCCTGGAAATTTAGTGTTGTGCTCACACAGGACAGATATCAAAATGAGCTTGAAGGAGGGAATATACTTAATTGACCCTGAAAGTACTTGTGTCATGTTAGGTGGATATTCCACAGCTATTTAGAAATACATTTTATTTGAAAATAGAATTGAGGTCCATTCTTGATTACATAGCTATAGATTACATGTGTTGGGGGTTGCAGTGCTATAATGGGTACATCCATTGGGACATGGCACACAATACTCTATTTAGTCTGACTTTGTGGCCTGGCTAAACTTACTCACAATCTCTTAGGTGCCCTAGAACCCTAAAAAAGGTCTCCATAAGCAAAATCAAGTATTGCACTAGAAAAGTTTTAATTGAAAAATTGATAGATTTATATAAATCAGCAAAGAATTAACTGTTATTTTAAAAGTTAGAGCAAAGGACCTTATCAATAAATTAATAAGACATAAGACATTAAAGAAACTCATAGGAGTGGGTAGAATTGGATACCTAAACCAAGAAAAATGATTGGCCCTCGGGCTCTGAGGATACTGATTCTCTCTGCTCACAAAAAAGACAAAATGTTAAACATGATCACACACACAGGCAGGAGTACATTAATTACAGCTGTATTAAAAAACACACATATATTCTCTAATTATGGAACATGGCCTGCTGAAGGCTGTTACTGAGCCCAAGGACTGATATGTTATATGATCTTTATACTGACAAGCACATCTGTGCCTTTCACCTACCCCTGACATTACATTTAGCACAGTTGTGTTTTCAACTCATTTTTATACTCCTTAGTTATCTGAGTCAAAAACTGTTTTATACTCATCCTCATAAATTCCCATTATGGACTCCAGTTAAAATGGGCCTGTGTAATGGGGAGTCTACAACTTGTTTGCAAAACAGTACCTACAAATATATTTTGTTCAATTTTGCACCTGCATGGCTACTTTGCAATTTGAGAAATAACTTCACTTGTGTGGCTAAACCAATAACCTTTTAAATCCTTTTTTTTTTCTTTCAGGTCAAGCATAGGAAAACATTTCCTGCTTCAATTTTTATTTCTTCTTGCTTCCAGTAAATAGTTCTCTTATGAGACCCTGGCTGCTCTTTCAAATCTGTTTTTCTATAATATGTAATGCAACATTTAGAAGCTCTGATTCAGAAAAAGGAACCCTAAAGGATACTTAAATTAAAGGCAAAAGTGATAAGGAAGAAGTAAAAATACTGTAAAAATGACAGATCTGAAATTTAGAAGCTAGGAGATGAAATAGGCTAGGGGAAGCAAAATGGTAGCATTTAGCCATCTATTAAATTCAATAGATCTTTTGGATGAAAAAGAAAATGTAAGCAACTGGTTTCTTTGACATGAAAAAGTAGAAATAAAAATTGCAGAGAAAGTGGTTAAAGAATACAAGCAGGAGTTTACCATTAAATTTGCCTTGCAATAAATTCAAGTACTCACATATATCTTTTTTTAATATTTCAGAGATTTTCAGATATTCTTTACAATAAATATTTATCAAGTGTGTTTACATTTATTTTATTTAAAATAGATAAAGTAAAACACAAAAAAGCAAACTTCTTCAAGATAAACATACTTGTAACCACAATTCACATCAAGATAGAACTTTACTCTTATCCTAGAAGCCACTTCCATGAACCACAATAGCCATTACAGTCCCTTTCCTCTAGCAGCAGTGGTTACTTTTCTGACTTTTATTGTAATTTTCCCTTGTTTTTATTTTTAAATAGGTTTTTTATCTGGATACAGTTAAATAGACATTATAGTTATTTTTGCACATTTTAAAATTTTATTACATTTTAAGTCTTTTTTAATCCATAGTTTCCCTTCATTTTTTCTTTTCCAATGGTATTTTCCATAGTCTGATTTTTTATAGCTGCAATCTCAGAGGGCAATTCAACAATTGTTTTCTGTTCTCTGCATACCTTTGAAATTGGAAGACGGATCAGACTCAGATTCTATTTCTTTTGTGATTTTAAAGCCACCAATCATTGGGCCCATCTGTATTAGTTCATTGGAACTTGCAAAATGGTGATATTCTATTTTTACATTTTAAATGTATTACTTGTAAAATTTTTATAAAGAGACATTTATCAGGTACTATTTGGTAATGATACAGTTCATAGAGGAAAGGCAGAATAAATATATACCCTATTTTTTTGTTTTGTTTTGTTTTACCAATTTTCAGATATCTTTAATATGGCATTTTGCAGTCATCCAATGCAGATTTTTTTTGTGTTCTCAATTAAGTATGACTTCATTAAAATTATCAGTCATGATACTGAAATAACTACAACATGTATTTATCCAGAGAGTATATTACAAAATATCAACAGTTGCTGAAAACAAAATCAATATGTTGAGTCATTACCCCTAAAACAAATATTTATCTGACTGGAAAAATATATATTTATTTGCTTTAAAATAGAAGAGATGGCTGAATGTCAAAATGTTTTCAGAATGTTTCAAGACTAGTAGCAATTCAGTGGCATAATTCACTTACTTATTGTCAGTGACCTACTAACAGGCTGATTTTTTTTTTATATGTAATAGAAAATGTGGAGAGTAGCTTAAAAATGAAATCAAATCTACTCTAATCTCAACTCCTCCACTAGTCTTTAATAATACAAGATGGTAATGGCTCAGCTGTAAAAATAATTTTTAAACGGTTGTCTTCTCATTGGCAATGAAAACCTTTTAAACCTTTGTTTATTTTAGCTTTATTAATAACCATTTGAAATCCTTTTGGCATTAAATTGGTTATAGATATCATGCTCTTTGAACTTTTCTATCTAATCTTTCAAAGTAGTGCAATCATCCTAAAAATTGCTAAAATTTTGACTGACTCATTCCTCTAGTGCCTACATGGTTGCACAAATATATTAGACGAGGGGCCAAGAACACAGAATTCATGCATGGGTGCGGTTTCTAGGCCTGGTCAGCAATCGAAATTAGAGCATTTGGCAAGGAAGGGCAGGTCCCAACTGGCCTCTGGGCCCTGGGCAGCATCTGGGCACCTGGGCCCCATGAACCCTCCCCCCCCCCTTTGCCTGAGTCATGGTGCCCGAGTCACCATGTGGAAATGCGCTGAGCATGGCTGGATGCCATGGGCCATGGTGGTGCTGCACAGAAGCCAGGCAGGCAGCATGCTCATATCGGTTCCTGTACAAACCCACAGGGAGACCGACCAGTCCCTGTGGTCCCAGCAACTGCAGTCTGGCTTACCCAGAAGAGGCCATGTATGTGTGGGGTGGATTCCTCATGGGTGCCTGGCACCTGGGCATGAGGTGATTTTCCCAGCAAACGAGCCCTAGCATCCTGGAGGAGGGTAGCATGGGGAGTGAGAGTGAACTCGGTGGACACCCTGCCTTCTCACCATACCTCCATCTCTATTACCCACACCCAGGCAGCCTGCAAGAGGCCACAGAACCCCACCTGGGCAGTGTGAGAGGTTGGTCGCTGCCAGCCACCCCCAGTTCCCTGTCACAGTCCAGTGCCTGGCCCTGATGGGGTGATTAGGGCCTGCTGGCCTGTGGTTGCCATCTGCAGGGTGATCAGTGGGGTAATCAGCCCCAGCTAGCACCCAATTTGGTCTGGCACTGTCTGCTCACCTGCTCAACCATCCCATCACATTTCTGCTCTCCTTGGGGCTCATCGAGGCTAGCAGTGACTCCACTGCCATCCGTTGCCAGCGCCACATTCCTGGTACCTGCCATTTTCCACACCACCCCCTGGTGGTCAGCACATATCATAGTGAGCAGTCAAACTTCTGGTCTAAGGACAATTTGCATATTAGGCTTTTATTATATAGAACTAGAGGCCTGGATCATGGAATTCATGTGTAGATATGACCAGGGAGATCTTTCCCAGCTGCCCACAGCCAGACTTGCCTTCTGCTGCCACCCATCCCCTGGTTGGTTCCCCATTCGCCATCAGGTGACTGGTGCCTGAAGGCCAAGGGAAGGGTCAGAGAGATCAGCTGTTCCTGCACACTCACCAGCCCCACCACCACCATAGGTGGCCATCAGGAGATCGGAGCCTGCTGACCAGGGAAAGGGACCAAGAGATAGTCTGTGTGCCTCATAGTGACTGGTCCAGTGGTAGTTCTGGTCATCCTGCTGTTATGGTCAATTTGCATATTAACCTTTTATTATATAGGATTAGCCTAATTACTTAAAATATATAGCTTTTATTCATTTTACCTTTTTTCCAAAGGTAACAAATTTAAGCTATAAAAGAGAAGCCAAATCAAACTCACATTGAATTATTTCTCTGTGACATTTTTGGATGCTTTTGGACAATGTCACAAAGGTAATTTTCTGATTTTGAAATATCTGTTTACATCTTTCCAAACTACCCTTAATTTTTTAAAATATTTTCTCCCTTCAATTTAGAACAAAATATGGACATATGTTTTTCTGATTGTCAGGTCACTATCTACCTACCTATTTCTAAAAACATTTTTATGGTTCAGGTATGTGTCTAGGAATGTGTATTTGGTGCCTGACTAAAGGAGAAGTATGTTAAATTCTTGTTGAAGTGTGGCATAGACTCAATGTGCTATGCAAATATCCATATGCTCCTGTACAAGTACCAGCTTCATCTGCAGTCCGAGTATAATGCAGCTATTTGATCAGTTCTTGCCAATGGGTTGTGAATAAAGAAAGGTTCAGGCCTGGCACTCAAAAATATACTACATGAATCCCAAGCCCTTCAATCCTTCTTTGGGTATTTTGAAAGCCTGGGATCCAAATGGCATAGCTAAAAGACAGATGTTTAGTCACTTTGGAAGGGAAAGACCTAATCCACATTGAACTAAATTGGTGGAGAAAATAAACCTATTTTATGTTAAGCCACATTTTGTGTTGAGGTTTATCTTTCAAAACACCTAGCATCACTCACTCCAACTGAAACAAATAAAATTGTTTAATATGTGCAATTTGTATACTAATAAGAAATTCCAGGAGTTTTGCTTTAGGATAGTGTTTTATTGTTGTTGTTGTTATGTTTTTATCACTTATACAAAATTAAAAAAATATATACAAAACAAACTATAAGTAGTTGACTTTCCTAATTAATATTTGGCTCTCCAGTCATTTGATTTTAGATGAAACTGAAGCCAAATTTAAGTCATTCTTATGCTATAAAAAAGTAAGTGTATAGAGGCAGGCAGAATGTGTTTGAATTACATTTCTGCATTTTTCCAGCTATGTAGCTATGGACAAGATACTTAACCTTCAGGAACATCTTTCCTGTACATTTGAAATAAAATATTTTACTTGAATATTATGAACCCTATCAAGAGTATAATAATAGATATTATTTCCTTACCTTTCCTAGTTAGTCTTTATTTGAATATTAATGGAACTAAATCTGCAAGATTCACTCACTATCCATAATTCCTATTTATAATTAACTAACAACATATACTAAAACTTAAAATAATTCCTCTCCTGGAGATGCATGGTACATTAAATTAATAGCAGCTGTTCTATTTTTGGGATTTAGAATAACTCAGATCTAAATTTAAATATTGGTCTTGCTAACTCATACCAGCAATTGATATAAATTGGTGTGTTTCAGTCATCACAAATTAAAAATGTGGATAATAGAAGATAATATTAACCTAAAAATATATTGAGTAAGTAAAATGAAACTTTCTGAGACAAAACAAAGTTAGCCCCCTTCTAGAAATTTTATAGGTATTTATGAATTTTGAAGATCTTCAGGAATCTTCCTTTTTTAATCTGTTAGGCCCTGCTAGTTTGTAAGAATTCATTGGGGATTTAAACTGATAAACTAATTCATCACAGAGAACCTTAATTAATCTTATACTATTTCCATCCTCAAGCATTAAAATAGATACATATATTAGAACAATCCCTAAATCCCTGCCTAAAAAAAAAAAAAAGTTAAATAAATGGATATTCATGAAACCTCCAAAGAATTACTCTGAAAGATTTAACAATACATACCAAATATTCCATTTAATGTTACATTCTATGTACTCCATCAATCATTTGATTGACTGACTTTCAAGTTCTATTAATGCATACTACAATCAAAATTTTAATGGAGTTCAGGATCTCATCCAAATCTATAATAGCATATTTCCCTTAAATTAGCTTATAACCCATGAGTTAATCAAATGAATGTAGCTACCATTTACCCAGAGGGAGACAAAATGCAGAACTCAGCATCAGGTTGGTAGTCTAGTGGCTTAGCTTTCTTCAGTTCAGCCCTGTAACCCTGGAGGTGCATTAAGGATGCTACTAATCCCCCTTGCATCCTTTATTAAGATTACCAAAGAACTTAAATGGCATTTTAAAGCTCATAAGAAAATCTAGCAATTGCATAAATTGAACCGAACTGATTTGTCTTACACTTATTTTAATCTTTGTATATTATGCTTTACACTTAGAGATGTGATCATGTTTATTGAGTGAATCAATAAACATGTGCCACTTGAAATAAATTGTGTTAAGTAATTAATTTACTAGAATCAGAATTCCCAATAGACTTATCCTATCTAATAAAAGAGTAATATGCAAATTGACCATACCTATGCTATACCCAATAGCCACACCTATAAGACACGCCCACAAGCCAATCAGGAGCTACTATGCAAATTAACCCAACCAAGATGGCTACAGCCACAGAGAGAGCAGGAGGGAGGCTTGGATTGCCCTGGCAATAGAGGAAATCAAGCTTTCCACACACCCTGGCCACATAGGCCTCCACTTAAGGATACAAAGTTTCAATTATAGAAGATAAAAAGATTCCAACGGA
Source organism: Lasiurus borealis (assembly GCA_004026805.1). Lineage (NCBI taxonomy): Eukaryota > Metazoa > Chordata > Mammalia > Chiroptera > Vespertilionidae > Lasiurus > Lasiurus borealis. The sequence goes on from PVJN01001407.1 coordinate 59,358, forward strand.
AATAGCTGCCACCATAGAGCAAACAGAAGCTTAGCTCTCCTCCAGGCTACAAAGTTTCAATTATAAAAGATAAATGGCAGATACCAGGGCCTCAGCTTGGGGTGCCTGAGGGGGGGTGGAGGGGTCAACCTGAAAATCACTACAGGCCCCTTGCCCAGGCTGCCCCATGGCCAAGGCAACTCCCACCCTGATCCAAGACCCCCTTCACAGCAAACCAACTGGCCCCCACTCATGCACCAGGCCTCTATCTAATAAAAGAGTAACATACAGATTGACCATCACTTCAACACACAAGATGACTGCCCTTGTAGTCGAATGATCCTGCTCCCATGTGGACACAAGATGGTCACCACAAGATGGCCAGCAGGGGAGGGCAGTTGGCAGGGAGCAGGCCTGCAAGGGAGGGCAGTTGTAGGTGATCAAGCCTGCAGGGGAGGGCAGTTAAGGGTGACCAGGCCTGCAGAGAAGGGCAGTTGTGGGGAACCCAGGCCTGCAGGGGAGGGCATTTAGGGGTGAGCATGCCTGCAGGGAAGGGAAGTTAGAGGTGACCAGCCCATATGGGAAGACATTTAGGGGCAAACAGTCTGGCAGGGAAACAGTTAAGCATCAATCAGACTGGCAGGGGAATGGTTAGGAGGTGATCAGGCTGGCAGGCAGAATTGGTTATGGGCAATCAGGAAGGCAGGCAGGTGAACAGTTGGGAGCCAGCAGTTCTGAATTGTGAAAGGGATGTCTGACTGTCCATTTAAGCCCAATCTCAGTGGGATCGGGCTTAAATGGGCAGTTGGACATCACTTGAGGGGTCCCAGATTGGAGAGGGTAAAGGCTAGGCTGAAGGACAACCCCCCACCACACACACACCACCAACCTCATGCACGAATTTCATGCACTGGGCCTCTAGTATTTCATATTTTCCTGCCTGAATTAAAAATTCCAAAAATAGCTTTGCCCTCTCTCTTGAATTAAGAAATAATCAAATTTTAGGGAAATGGGTCATTTGAGGAAAGCCTACAGAGCTAAAATTACTTACAGCAGAAAACAGAAGGCTGACAAAGTGTAGGGTGGAGGTGCTGGAGGCTGAAAGGATTTACAAATTTTTAACTATATAAAGCAATAGCATATGGGAGGTGTTAAGCAGCTGTTCTATTTCTGCACAGAATACAGTTATGCTCAGGAGCCCAGCTGGCTGAAATAGGACCAATGGGTCAAAGTTACAGGCAAGTAAGTATTAGGTCCTCATAAAGATATATATATATTTTTTAAATTAGAGCTGCTGAAAATTGAAATTGGCTGCTTCAGGAGGTCGCATGCCCTGGTGGTTCCAGAAGCTTTTTGAGGGCCAGCCTTGGCATAATTCTGTTATAATACTATCCTATTTTAGAGTGAAAAGAAAAGACAAGAGAGAGAAAGATTAAATTATCAAAAAAGCATTATAAGAGACTAGCGTAATTGCTGCTAGAGATAGAAGATTTTTGTTTATGAAGGTGGTGTTGTTTTTTAACAGGGTGTTTTAAGCTGTATATTTGAGGTCTTCATTAAATAGTCAGATATGCTAAATAATTTTCTAATAAGATTTCAGGAATTATGATTTTTTTTTCTCACTGTTGCACTGAGGAAAGAGGAAAGAAAAATGGAGATGAGGGATGATTCAAGAGAGGGAAGGAGAGTGCCAGCTACAAGTGCAGTCAGGAAGCTTGGAGTAATGTGGCCTTGAATATTCAGAAGCATTGTAGTATGATTTCAATTCAAAGAAGTTTCCTATTTAATGCTGTGTTAAACTCTATTATTTATTCAATAAATATTTATCAGTTAATTACCATGAGCCAAGCAGTTTTTATGGTATGAAAATTCTGAGATCAATACACTTTGATAGATTCCATTTCTTTTTATGAAGACATGCCACAAACAAGTAAACTAATTAATATATAATAAAATTGAAAATAGAAAAAAAAGGAGGAGGCATGAAGAAAAATATCAAAATTGGTAAAAGGCTAGAGTGTCACTCAGTGGAAATTGGTTTTTGACATCTCCTGGGAAAAATATTTTTCTGATTATGTGATATTTGAGCAGATTCTTGAGGAAAGTGGTAATTAGCTATGTGGTGACCTAGAGCAGTGGCCAGCAAACTCAGTCAACAGAGCCAAAAATCAACAGCCAATGATTGAAAGTTCTTTTAAGAGCTGAAAACCAACTTTTGTGCATGGGTCATAAAGTTTCAATCGCACTGTATGTGTGCGTCCACAGGTGGTATTTTGTGGAAGAGCCACACTCAAGTGGCCAAAGAGCCGCATGTGGCTCGTGAGCCGCAGTTTGTCAACCTCTGACCTAGAGGATGTATGCTTCAGATGGATATATAACAAAAGGTCCTAAAGTAGGAATGGGTTATGTGACTTACATTTTAAAACTATCAGGCCTTAGGTCTTGAGGAAAAAGGGTATGGGACTTCAGACTAGGAGGGAATTTGTGGAGCCAGATAGCATTTATCATATCCAGAGTCTATTTTAAGGGAACGTTGACTAACACTTGATACATTAAATATATGGAGGAAGAAATAATCTGAATTAATATTTTTATCACAAGAAATTAAGTGAATATTGAAATCACCAAAAGATATAAGAAACACGTTTAAGGGGTCAGAAAATCAGGGTTCTGTTTTGAATATGTTAAAAACTGAAACTCAGGGCAAGACATAAATACGTATGGATGTTATCAGCATTTATATGGCACTTATAAAATAAAAGTAGGCAACTGAGATAATTTAAGAGAGTGAATAAACATAAAGAAGTGAGAAGAAAGCCAGGCACAGAACCCTAGAGGAATATAACTTTAAACAATCAGAAATAAAGTAGAGAATCTAGCAAAATAAACTGGGAGAGCCATGGAAATAGAAGAAAATGAGAAAATGGGGTATCATGTAATTCAAATGAAGAATATATTTCTTAGAATGAAAAAATCAAATATTTACTCCTTATTAAAATAAGGTAGTAAGTTCCAGTAAAGCAATGCTGAGTATCAAACAGTGGGGCTTAGCAAGATGGGTTTCAGTGACTGAAGAGGATGATTTTAGAAGGTTGGTGGAGAAAAAGTCTGGTTGGCCTAAGCCAGCAATCTTCAAGCAGTGTGCTGCAAAAATTTTAAAACATGGAATACCTATTTAGTAAGGGGCACTGACCTCTTTTCCCTTACATTATCAATTTTTTTTTAAAATGACAACAGTCAACCCCAAAGTATCTATTTGGTGTGTCAAAATTATACTTTTTTTTATTTTTGGTCAGGTGGGTAAAAAATAGAATAAAATTTTTGGTGTGCCACAGAATATTTAGTTTATGTGGGCCATGAGATAAAAAAGGTTGAAAAATCACTGGCCTAGACAAACAAATGATGAGATTGGCAAATTAAACAAAACTGTATTTGGGATTCTTTTGATAAATGTTGCTATTTTTTTCATGGAATAGAAGAATATAACATAAAAAAAAGCTTGCCTTTGTTTTTATGGGAGACTTTACATCATTCAGGAATATTAAGCAATGTATCCTATACAGAGAGAAGAGATATGATTTAGGGGAGTTTTGAGGTAATTAAAGGTCTGGAGTCTTTCAGGAGATACTGGGACATGAGAACAAGTGCACATGTGGAAGAGCTGTCCTCAGAAGGCAGCACATCTTTAAAGGCAGGTAGTTTTGTGGTTTGTTTGTTTGTTTGCTGTGGAAGGGGAGTACATTTTTAATGGAGTATCTCTCTTTTTAAGTGGAATGTAAATACTATTGAAGAATTGTTAGATGCCTGAAAGACAGAAGATGAGAAACTCTTTTTCCTAATTATATAAACATAATTAAATATATATTTATAGTCAATAAATATTCAAAGATATAAGAAATCATATATGAATATACATACATATATACATATTTATATATATATATATATGTATACATATGTATGTGTGTATACACACATACTCTTTACTTATTAAAATAAAAATTTGAACATTTTCATTATATTCATTCATTTTTACACCATGATACTTATGTACTCTGAATCTTGCAAACTTAGTGTACTTTAAGTGATTGTAATATTAATTTTTTATTCAAAATTTATATCTTTATCTTGACTAGAGGGTATCTATAAGAACAAACTCTAAGTTAGTACCAAGATTTCCACTCCTTTCTCACACACATACTTCCTTTGTAATTCCCTCTTCTTCAATAGGAATGAGGACTATGAACATGATAGGTTATTACTTCCATTAGGCTACCCTGCTAGGCAAAGTAAAGGGATTTTATAGATGTATAGCCTCTAATAAATTGACTTTTATCTTAGGAGTATTACCTAGAAAGAGCTGGTCTCATCAGGAGAGTTTTATAAAAAGACCTCAGAGATATTTGTAATAGCAGAGACACTCTTGAGATTAGAGAATTGGAGAGAAAAAAAAAGAATAATTTACAGTAGGAAATATAAGGACCTTGAGAAAATAGTTGGGGTATAGATGATTTTGCTGATAGAATCTGATTTCCAGAAAGTACAGTTTTAGGAAAGAAAATGAAATTATTACCTAGGGGAGGAATAATATGAAACTGCAAAAAATTTGAGGCCCATGATTATGAATTTAAAGTAAAAGCAATCATGTTGAGTAATTTTTTAAAGAAATATTTTATTGTTTGAGTGCAGTTATGGAAAAGTAAGAGATCAAGTATATCTAGAGTTGTAATTTTGCCAGCAAAAAAGATATAGAATAAAGAAGCAAACAAATGGGATAAGGGACTGATTATAGTAAGTATGAAATCTAAACTGTGTTTGGTATAAGCCAGGATTAAAGCTGGTGATTAAGGAGAAAGAAATAAAAGCATCAATGAATTAGAATTTCAATCAGTTCAAAGACTGTTTTATTCCAGTAGAAGTCCTTGAGTGAGAATCACGTTACATCCAGCTCTGAGGTCAGAAAGGTTAGATGGGGTAACTTTTTATATAGGAAGCCTATAGGGTTGATTATGATGCCAAGAGTTTAAGCTACAATTTAATAGTTTGAGACTATAGAAGAGCTTGCTGATCACAAATTTTCAGAACCTACATAAAATAGTAGGGGAGGAAGAGAGTGAGAGAAGGAAAGGAAGATGGGATGGTACTACGCAAGTTGTTCTTGAGTTAATAATTAGGAAATGGAATTGTCAACAATTTTTGTCCTTTGTTATCTCTGGTAAATTATCTCTGGTTCAGTCACTGTGCCATAATCTGACAGTACTTTTATCACACTCTCTTTTGAGCAGAGCAATTTCTACCGTGGATCTCAGTTGAAAACAGTCACTCATGCCGTAGTCTTCTCCTTGTAACTCCATTCTAGGTAGCCTGATGCAATAGCCTTGGTTTAAGTATTTAATTATAATGTTATGTATTTGGATGTATCAAAGTAGAACTTTCATGTTCTTCCTTGTATCTAACTTAAAGAATGACTAAATAAGTTTTTAGGAAAAAATATGGTATTTTATTTAACAGGACAAGTAGAATAAATGTATCATAGCCTCATTCTCAGAAGACTTGATAAAGATACAGGAAGTCCTGTGCAGACAATTGGCTGATTATTCTCCAACTTTACATCATAATATGTTAATGTCCTAATTAGCACATCACTTATTTTGTTATTGTGACAACAAACCCAACACCAAAACATGGCTAATGAATCTCGGCTGAGGGAATGGAAATGTTTTGGCCCTCTGTATCCCATACATTTGGCAATGTCTAGAGATATCCTGGGTTGTCACATTTGGGGAGTGGGTGGGCAAGGAAAGGGTATTGCTAGCTTGCTATTGACCTACACTAGGTAGAAGCCAGGGATGATCTCACCCATCATAAAATACACAGGCATATTTCACAACAAAGAACTATCCAATGCCCTGACCGATTTGGCACAGTGGATAGAGCATCAGCCTGCGGACTGAAAGGTCCCAGGTTCAATTCTGGTCAAGAGCATGTATCTTGGTTGCAGGCACAATCCCAGTAGAGGGTGTTCAGGAAGCAGCTGACTGATGTTTCTCTCTCATCCTTGTTTCTAACTCTCTATTCCTCTCCCTTCCTCTCTGTAAAAAAAATAAAAAAATAAAATAAAATATATTAAAGAATTATCCAATCACAAATGAGAAATCCCGGAGTGAGTCACGGATGGCAATTCTGATCTCCTGCCTAGTAGCTCTAGGTAACCACATGCTATGTACTGAATTGAGTCCCTTCAAAATGTACATGTTGAAACCCAACCCACTATCTATCTATCTATCTATCTATCTATCTATCTATCTATCTATATACACATACACATACACATACACATACACATACACATACACATACACATACACATACACATACACACACAGTGGTACCTCAAGATACGAGTGCTCTAACATGAGATTTTTGAAATACGAGCCATTGACCGAGTGATTTTTGCTTTGAAATACGAGCAACATTTGAGATAGGAGTAATCACGTGGATCGGCTGGCTGCACATGACCCACCAGTTTACCTCGACTCCAGCATCTCATAGTTTCCCATGCCTCAAGGTTATGGAACGATTTAAACTCATATCTCGAGGTACCACTGTATATAAAAGGCCAATATTCAAAGTGTCCCCTCAGGACTTCTACTGGGAGACTGGGAGTTGAATTGCTCACTATGATGTGCATTGATTACCAAGAGACAGTGTGGAATAATGGAAGGCCTTGGCCAGCAGCCAAGGAAGGGAGGCCCTGGCAGGCAGCCAGAAGGCCCTGATTGGCCCTGATTGCTGGCTAGGCTGAGGGACCTGCTACCTGAGCATGAATTTTGTGAATTGGGCCTCTAGTGTTACTATATTTGAAAAATAAAGCCATTAGAGGAGTAATTAAGATTAAATGAAGTAATGAGGCTGGGACCCCACCCTAAATTTCTCTCTGTGTGTCCACACCAAGGAAAGGTCATGTGAGGAACAGTAGCAAGAAGGTGGCCATATGCAAGTTGGGAAGAGAGAGCTATCACCAATCCTGGTGGTATCCTGATCTTGGATTTCTAGTCTAAAGTCTGCGAGAAAATAAATTCATACTGTTTAAACTACCCGGACTGTGATATCTTGTTATGGCAGCCCTAGCAAACAAATATACCATATAACCCATTCTAGCACTGGAGATGCTAGGAAAAGGAGAGCTCTTGCTTTTTTTCATAAAAGAGGATGAATGTGTCTGGAACTTCTTTTTGCTTACCCCTTTTTCCTATGGTGTTGTAGCAGCCATCCTATATCCCTGAGTTGACAGGCTGTCTAATCTCAGAAACTGAGACATCAGCTCTGACACTGTTAAATCTCTAAACCAATGTCAAAAACTTATCTCTGAGCTTTTTTAAAATAGGATATTAACCTTTATTTGAATTGTAAATTAGCCAAAACAATTCCTAACACATGATTTATCATTATTCAAGGAAACAACCAAAGAGTTTCCTGTTGAGGTGCACTCTGAAAATATCAAAGAAATAACCAATGGATCTTCAAACTGAAATATGTAACTTCCAGCTATGAAAATTATACCAGGTAGAAGAAAGAATCAAGATATTGGAGAAAAACAAAACTATTTTGTGTGTTTCTGAAGAAAAATGTGTTCTGTGTTTTTAGTTTAGGAAAAACAGAAAGCTATTAAGTTGAATTGTAGTTTGATTTCTGTGTATAACAGGATTAGAAGGAGAAGTTGAGCTTCTTCATTACAGGTTTTAACTCTTTGTTTTTAATTTGACATTCTTCTTTACATGTACTTTTTATAAAGTTTATAAGATAATTCTAATATGTGCTTAGCTCATTTAAAATGGTATTTATGATATGTTTCTTTCTGATCCTCTACTCATGGACTATATTTTAATATTTTCATTTTCTGCTAATGCAATTTCAAATCTATTCTTTATTTCTTTTGGAATTCTTCAACACAGATCAAATTTCCTAAATTAACTTGAGCTTCACTTTGGATACTTGGAGCATCCACTATTGAATATATTCATATGTTGAATGTCTAATTAAATTTTTCCACTCCTTTAGAAAATAAATGATGTGAAAAGTTAATAGCTGGGCTATAATTTTTTTAATAGTTATATTTACCAATGATAAGGTCAGGGAGACAAAGAGAAATATTTACTAACATCCAACACAGGGATTCAAACATTATGATTTGTACTTTTTTAAAAATAAATATTTTATTGATTTTTACAGAGAGGAAAAGAGAGGGAGAATTAGAAACATTGATGAGAGAGAAACTTCACTCAACTACCTCCTGCACACCCCCTACTGGGGATGTGCCTGCAACCAAGGCACATGCCCTTGATCGGAATTGAACCTGGGACCCTTCAGTCCACAGGCCCATGCTCTATTCACTGAGCCAAACTGGTTAGGACAATGATTTGTACTTTTTAGTTACAAAGCAAGCCTGATGACCGAAAATCAAGAAAACAAAATGTGTGGTTTTTTTTTTAATTGTTTGTTAGAAACTCAGCCATTGTTTTTATTTTGACTTAAAAAAATGCTAAATCTTCGCTAAAGAGAAACTGGCTTAAAATTAGGTATCATCTCATGAAAAAAGCTATATTACATTGGCACACCTAAACTACAAAACATTTATGCATACCTCATGGAACTGGCTACAAGCAGGCTCCACTTATTTTAATTCTATCTTCCATCAATAAGTTTATAGCTCTTTATATATATGCAGTTAACCAAATCTCAGTACCACAAGTGAGTATGACTGATAATATATATGTGTGTGGTGTGTGTAATGCACATATAAAGTTAGACTGATAGCCTCTATAGTTAAAATAGTATCAGAATTTAGGTAGTTATGAATTATAATAATTACAGTTAATAGTTGATTATTTACAGTATTCACATGTACCATGAGCTTGTTATATTGAGCTTCATATAGTCTTATTAAGTTGATATTTTTATTATTAACCAGTTTATCCAGAGTAGAGTTTGGATTTAAAAAAAAAGTCAGAAACTTAGCATATTAGGCTTTTATTATATAGGATTATTGTATTATTTTCCATATAAGCAACTGTAAACCTACTTTTTCCAACCCTTTATTTTGATGGGACTGTGCTTTCTCTTATGCCTGCATTTCAAAAAAATTCATAAAAACTTAAGTCACAAAAGTTTATCAGAACATAGAAATTAACTTTTCCATCGTGTGTATGTGTGTGTGTGGGGGGGGGGGGGGGGGGGGTTCAGATTCCAAGATTAAAAGATCCCTTTTGCCTATTATATAAGAAAAAAACATTTTTCACCAGCTTTCTAAATAAAAAACTTATAATTTCAAAGCTAGTTTTTCTCTTCCTTACAAGTTATCAAATCAAAGTACTCAAATCATCTACCACAAGAACTGTGCAACTGCTTTGATTTTATAAATACTAGTAAATAAAATAATTTTGAATCAAAAGTGTGCTGGGCGAAAAATGGCAGCAGAGTAGACAGATGTGTCTGGAGCTTTGACTCTGGGCAGAGGGAGAGAGAGCAGCTGAGAGTCGCACTGGGAGTGTTTGTTGGCCAAGTTAAAAGTCAGTTATCCTCCAGGAGAAGGTGGGGGTCTGCTGGACAGGGCTCTCCTGGCCAGGCAGCCCCACTGCCATGGGGTTTTTGTCTGCCAGAGCCACCGGCACGAATGCAGAGACCGCGCCATCTTGCAGAGGGAGGTGGATGTCTGTGGCGGTCTGAAAGCTGGGGCTGCAGCACCCACCGAACAGCCGGGGACCCAGAACACCGCTCTCCGATCAGCACAGACACAAAGGAGATCCACACGGCACACAGAAAAATCAGATTTTACCTGGGATAAGGTGAGGTCTCCTGAACTGCAGAACAGAGACACACACACTGTGGGAACCAGGCTGTGGGAAGGCTGCTTCTGGAGAGGTCCGCAGATGTGGGGCAGGGTATGATCCCTAAGTGTGGAGGCAAACTATCAGAACTGGTGACAGAGGGGAGCTCTGGAAAATGACACATTTTGATCTGAGGCAGAGGGACAGCCTGGGAGCTATTACAGGGTACTGGCTGCAAAATCTCCACAAACTGGTTTTGAGAACCACAGAGTAGCAGAATCTAGAGAGGTCCTGTGATTAGTCTCAGAGGTCAATTCTGAAACACTGCCACCCAGTGGATGACACACAAAATGACTCTAGCATAACCACAAAAGAAAAAAGAGATTAAAACACAACTCTGCAATGGAACACAGGGAACTGAAATACCCTCCCAGCAGGGAAACAGAAGTGCCAAGCAGGACAATAGCAGAAGTGAATGACCATTCTATTTTATTTCCTTTTTTTTTATTTTTTATTTTATTTTACATTTTTTCATTTTTGCATATTTTAATTAAAAAACTATTTTTTTCTTCCTCAATTGATTTTACCTTTTTAATTATTTCATTTTTGCTTTCAAGTAGTATTATTACTACTAATATTTTACCTTTTTAGAAAAAAATCAAGTGTCATTTTATTTTCCTTTTATTTTATTTCGGGATTAGAGTTCTATATTCTATTTTCATATTTCCTTTAACATAACTTTACTCTATCTCAACTCTACCTTTATGCCAACATTTTCTTCCTAACTTTCCCCATTTTATTGTCTTGTTTCTCTTTCCCTTTTCCAACTTTAGATTCTCCCTATTCTTTCTCTTTACCTGGTTAAAATTTTACCCACTGATATATCTAATTTCAAATCTCCTACTCTAACTCCATACAAACCTCTCTCTTCTTGTCTTCATTATTCAAGAAGTTGTTTTTCTCTATGTCCTTTTGTTGAGGTTTGCCTGAACGTCGATTATATCGATATTTTGTACTTTTTTGGTGAGATTGTTTTAGCTTATTCTACTTATTTTATTTTGATTTTTGTCTGCTTTGTTTTGTTTTGTTTTGTTTTTTAACCTCTCTTTTCCCTCAACTCCCTCAATACCAGTTGTTATTTATACTTTGTATTCATCTCCAGGTACTAGGTGCCGGCATTTGTTGGGATTAGTGACTGTTCTATTGCTCTTTTCTACTGACATCTATATTTTATTCCCCTTTTCTCTCTTATCACCTTTCATTTCTCTCTCACTTTTTTCTCTTTCTCTTTTCTTCTTCTTCTCCTTTTTATTATTTTATTTTATTTGTTCATTTATTTATTTTTTTCTCCCTCTCCCAATTTGATTTTAACATTTCTTTCTTTTCTTTTTTCTTCATTTTCCTCTTCTTCTTTCTCTAATTATTCCTAATTATCCTTTATTAATGATCACATTATTTGTGATTATTAACATCCCTAATACTTTTCTACTCAGTGCCTTGTCTGTTGTACCTGGTTGTGTTGTAGTTTGTGCCTTTCAATCAATGTAGAAGAGGGAACTACATAACCAAACACCCAGAGAAAAAAGACCATGGGAAAAAAAGGAACAGCCCACATAAGACAGAAGAGCAGGTTTCACCAGAAAAGAAAGTAAATGAAATAGAAACAGAAATAACCCTACCAGAGAGAGTGGTCAGAGAAATGATCATAAGGTGGATGAAAAGAATGGAAGACAAAATCGATAATGTAAGAGCCAAGAGGAAATGTAGAAGACCCAAGAGGAAATGCAGGAGAAGCAAGAAGAAATGCAGAAGAAGCAAGAGGAAATGCAGAAGAACCTAGAAGAAATGAGAGTAATCAAGAAGAAATGAAAAATGATGTCACTGCTATAAAGAACTGAATAGAAAGCATCAAAAGTAGACTAGAAGAAGCAGAGGACCACATCAGTGAGCTTGAAGACACGATAGAAAAAAGCACCCAAGTACAGCAGTTTCTAGAAAAAAAAAGTTAAAAAGCAAGAGGAGAGCCTAAGGGAACTTTGGGATTACATGAAACAAAACAACATCCGCATAATTGGGGTTCCAGAAAGAGTGAAAATTGAGCAAGGATTAGAGAACCTGTTTTAAGAAATAATGACTGAAAATTTTCCCCAATATAGGAAAGAAAAAACCCACACAAATCCAAGAAGCTCACAGAGTCCCAAGCAAAATGAACCCCAACAAACTGACACCAAGGCATATTATAATTAAATTGGCAAACACGCATGACAAAATAAGAATCTTAAAAGTGGCCAGAGAGAAAAAGAAAGTTACCTACAAAGGAACCCCCATCAGACTACCTACTGATTTCTCAACAGAAACTCATCAGGCCAGAAGGGAATGGAATGAAATATAGAATGTCATGCAAAGGAAGGGTCTGAATCAAAGAACATTGTACCCTGCAAGACTCTCAATCAAAATTGAAGGTGAAATCAGAAGCTTCACAGACAAAAAAGGACTAAGGGAATATATTACCACCAAACCAGCAATGCAAGAAATGTTAAAGGGTCTGCTATAACAAAAAGAAATAGGAAGCAAAGAAGGAACTCAGGGGAAAAGACTAAAAATGGTGACATATAAGTACTTATCAATAATTACTCTAAATATAAATGGATTAAATGCAATGATCAAAAGACAGAGAGTAACCGATTGGATAAGAAAACATGATCCATTTATCTGCTGTCTGCAAGAAACCCACCTCAGGAGAAGAGATGCACACAGATTGAGGGTGAAAGGATGGAAGATGGTATTTCAGGCAAATGGAAATGAAAAAAAAAAGCTGGGGTTGCAATACTTATATCTGACATATTAGATCTCAAAGTGAAGGACATAACAAGAGATAAAGAAGGCCACTTCATAATACTAAAGGGAACAATCCAACAAGAAGATATAACTCTGATAAACATATATGCACCCAATGTAGCAGCACTCAAATGCATTAAAAAATCCTGGAGGATATTAAGGGAGAGATTGACAGCAATACAATCATAGTAGTAGACTTTAATACCCCACTATCACCACTGGAAAAATACTCTAAACAAAAAATCAGCAAAGAAACATCAATCCTAAATGACTCAATAGACCAGATGGAATTAATTGACATCTTCAGAACATTTCACCCCAAAACCACAGAATATACATTCTTCTCTAGTGCACAGGGTCATTTTAAAAGATAAATCATATGGTGGGTCATAAGAATAGTTTCTTCAAATTCAAGAAGATAGGAATCATATCAAGCACTTCTCAGACCACAGTGGCATAAAACTGGAAATCAACTATACTAAAAACAATAGAAAGAAATCAAACACATGGAGACTAAACAGCATGCTATTAAACCACGACTGGGTAACCAGAGAGATCAAGGAAGAGATAAAAAAACATCATGACAACAAATGATAATGACAACACAACAATACATAATGTATGGGACAAAGTGGAAGCAGTCTTGAGAGGGAAGTTCATAGCCCTACAAGCCTACTGTAAAAAAATAGGAAACAATGGTAATAAATCACCTAACCCTACAACTCAAAGAGCTAGAAAGAAAGCAACAAGAAAATCCAGTGTAAGCAGAAGGAAAAAAATAGTAAATATCAGAGCAGAGATAAACAACACGGAGACCAAAGAAAGAATTCAAAAAATCAACAAAACCAAGAGCTGGTTCTTTGAAAGGATAAACAAGACTTATGGACCTCTAGCCAGACTCACCAAGAAGCAAAGAGAACAGACTCAAATAAACAAAATCAGAAATGAAAGAAGAGAAATAACAACAGACCCTGTGAAAATACAAAGGATTGTTAAAAAATACTATGAACAACTCTATTTAAAAAAATTGGACAACCTGCAAGAAATAGACATATTCCTAGAAAAATATAACCTTCCAAAACTCAATCAGGAAGAATCTAAACATCTCAATAGTCCAATAACTATGGAAGAAATTAAAGCAGTCATCAAAAGGCTTCCAGTAAATAAAAGCCTGGGACCAGATGGCTACAGAGGAGGGTTTTACCAAACAATCAAGAAATAATTAAATCCTATCTTCCTCAGACTATTCAAAAACATTCAAGAAGAAGGAACACTTCCAAACACCTTCTATGAAGCCAGCATCACCCTAATATCAACACCAGATAAAGACAACACAAGGAAAGAGTATTATAGGCCAATATCTCTCATGAACATAGATCCCAAAATCCTCAACAAATTTCTAACAAATCGGATCCAGCAGTACATCAGAAAGATCATACACCATGACCAAGTAGGATTCATCTCAGGAATGCAGGGATGGTACAATATCCACAAATCATTAAATGTGATACATCACATAAACAAATTGAGATAAAAATCATAGTCATATCAATTGATGCAGAAAAAAACATTTGACAAAATCCAACACCCTTTCTTGATAAATCTCTCAGCAAAGTGGGAATAGAAGGAGCATACCTCAACATCATAAAAGCCATATATGATTAACCACAGCTAACATTATACTGAATGGGAAAAACTAAAACAATTTTCCCTAAGAACAGGAACAAGACAGGGATGCCCACTCTCACCTCTCCTGTTTGACATAGTACTGGAAGTGTTAGCCATTGCAATTATACAAGAAGAAGAAATAAAAGGCATCCAAATTGGAAAAGAAGAAGTAAAGCTGTCCTTATTTGCAGATGATATTATACTGTACATAAAAAACCCGAAGGACTGCATCCCAAAACTCATTGACTTAATAAATGAATTTGGCAATGTAGCAGGATACAAAATTAATGCCAAGAAATCTGTGGCATTTCTATACACCAATAGTGAAATTACAGAAAGAGAGACTCAAAAAGCAATCTCATTTACCATCGCACCAAAAAAATTAAGATACCTATGAATAAACCTAACTAAAGAGGTAAAAGACCTATATGTAGAAAACTACAGGACACTGAACAAAGAGATAGAGGAAGATGTTAACAGATGGAAGAGCATACCATGCTCATGGATTGGGAGAATCAATTAATGTCCATACTACCTCAAAGCAATCTATAGATTCAATGCACTACCCATTAAAATACCAAAGACATATTTCACAGACCTAGAAAGGATTTTTCATGGATTCATCTGGAACAAAAAAAGACCATGTATAGCCATAGCAATTCTGAGAAAGAAGAATAAAGTAGGTGGGATCTCAATACCAGATTTCAAGCTATATTACAAAGCAACTGTTCTCAAAACAGCCTGGTACTGGCACAAGAACAGACATATAGACCAATGGAATAGAATAGAGAATCCAGATATCCACCCAAACCACTATGGTCAACTAATATTTGACAAAGGAGGCATGAACATATAATGGAGCCAAGATAGCCTCTTCAACAAATGGTATTGTAAAAATTGAACCACCAACTTACACCAAATACAAAAATAAATTCAAAATGGATACAGGACTTAAAAATTAGAAGGGAAACCATAAAAATATTAGAGGAATTCAAAGGCAGCACAATCTCAGACATATGCCGAAATAACTTCTTCACTGATACTGCTCCAAAGGCAATGGAGGCTAAAGACAAAATAAACAAATGGGACTACATCAAAATAAAAAGTTTTTATACAGCAAAAGAAACCATCAACAAAACAACAAGAAAGCACACTGTATGGGAGAACATATTTGCAAATATTATCACTGTTAAAGGTTTAATCTCCAAAATCTACAGCCAAGTTATACAACTTAATAAAAGGAAGATAAATGATCCAATAAAAAAAAAATGGTCAAGGGACCTAAATAGAACCTTTTTGAAAGACGACAGAAGGAAGGCCAAGAGACACATGAAAACATGTTAAAGGTCACTAATTATCTTAGAGATGTAAATCAAAAACCACAATGCAATACCATCTTATACCTGTCAGAATAGCAATCATCAACAAATCAACAAACTACAAGTGTTGTTGAGGATGCGGAGAAAAAGGAACCCTTGTGCACTGTTGGTGGGAATGCAGACTGGTGCAGCCACTGTGGAGAACAGTATGGAGTTTTCTTAAAAAACTAAAAATGGATCTCCCATTTGACCCAGCAATCCCACTTTTAGGAATTTATTCTAAGAAATAACAAACATCAATCAGAAAGGATTTATTCACCCCTATGTTCAAAGCAGCACAATTCACAATAGCTACAAGTTGGAAACAGCCTAGGTGCACGTTAGCAGATGAGTGGATCAGAAAACTGTGGTACATCTACACAATGGAATTCTATGCTGCCATTAAAAAGAAGGAATTATTATCATTTGCAGCAACCTGGATGGAACTGAAGAGCCTTATGCTTAGTGAAATAAGCCAGTCTATGAAGGAGAATCACCATGTGATCTCACTCATTTGTGGATAATAAAGAACATTGTAAACTGATGAACTAAAGGATAGATACAGAGGCAGTAAAGCATCAAACAGACTGTGAAATTATAGGAGGAAGATTAAGGAGAGGTGGAGTAGATAAGAGATCAATCAAAGGACTTGTATCTATGCATATAAGCATAACCAATGAACATAGACACTGGGAGGTTGGGGTATGCCTGGGAGGGAGGGGGGCAATGGGGAGATATGTATTATATGTAACACAATGAAAAAAAAGTGTGCTGGAAAAAATGAAAATATAATTTTGACTGTTAAGCTACAGCTATGTGACAGAGTTTTTTCTCCAAGTCAAAGGGGCACAAAAAATTGCTACTTTTGAAAGCCAGTTTATAGCAGTATACAATGTTCCTCTCAACAAGGAAACTGATGGCAGCAAGAGGCGTCCTGATGAAAGCCACAGACCTTATCCCTATAGAAATGTACACACAGTCAACATTTTGAGTTTAATTTCAGGAGCATTCTAGGTTTCAGCGGAAGTATATTCATATTCCATAGGCTAAAACTCCTGAAAATGTAAAACCTTACTGTTCTTCACTTTGAAGTGGTTGAACTGAGAATTAAATGAACTACAGTAATGACAATACATAAGACTACCTAAGGAGCTGTTTCTTTTCTTTTCCATAATCTTAAGATTTCCAATAAGCATGTGAATGTTAAAAGACAAATTATAACTCTAACTGATTTGGCTCAGTGGATAGAGTGTAAGCCTGTGGACAAAAGGTTCCAGGTTCAATTCAAATCAAGGACATCTACTATATCTTGGGTGAGGGCACATCGCCAGTAGGAGGTGTGCAGGAGGCAGCTGATAGATGTTTCTCCCTCTTTGATGTTTCTAACTATATTCCTTACCCTTCCTCTCTGTGAAAAAATAATAATATATACATATATTTTAGAAAGACTAATGGTATCTAAAACCTATAATTAATTCATGTGGGAATGAATAGTCAAGTCTGAGTAAAATGACTGCACCTTAGTTTCTTTATATATTTGATTGAACTTAGTGATAAGTACAAATCTATTTTCTACATTTTGAGACAAGTTTTTTAATCTGATGATTATTCCTTCTTGTTGTAATATATTAATAAATGAAGGTTCATGAAATTCATAAATATCTTAAGTACTTCCATTATTGAGGCCTGTCAATTTTCTGTTAAGGTTTCTAGCACCTATCTCCCACTTTTTTCTATTTATAGGTTATTGGAAGTGTCTTTTTAAGTCTATAAAAATTGTGTGTGTTAGTGTTAATAATTATCTCTAGTTCCTCACCACGCAATGACTCTAACTACTTGCATAGAAATTCCATTTCCCACTTCCTTATAGAACATGTTTTCTCAAAGGATACCACTGATTACCACAATTGCTAAATCCAAACATCTATTCTCAACCTGCATTTAGTGAAGCTTTAGAAGCAGGCAGCTTTATGAATTTGAGATCTATAATCATAGAAAACACAATTTTAATCTCAATCATTTCCCGTATCAGCTTTAGGTAATAATAGATTCTTTTGAAAATGAAATGAAACAATGCACATAGAAAGATGAGGATAAATCATTTATTTTTTCTGGAAAATGTCTTGAGATTTTCGGACACAAATTATTCCAATTTTGTTGTTTCTCTAACCATTATCTTTTTGTCTCCTCCTTGTTTTACTGTTCCTACAAAGTACAAATTTTTCAGAATTAGTCTTTTAGTTCTTTTTTCATTCTATATTCTATATTATTATTCCTTAATGATCTTACTTGTTTGCAGGAATTTTATATAAGTCTTATACTAATGACCTTCAAATTTATACCACAAGCTCTGGATTATCATTCTGAATTTAAATCTTATACTTCTCACCTGTAATTTATCTATAGATGTCCCACAACAACCTCAGTGCAGCATATTAAAAACAGAACTCACCTCTGTCCCAAAATGATGGATCTCCCTATTTAGATAATGGCATCAGCATAGAGTAATTGAGTCTTTGATCTTTACCATGCTTCATAATTGCATCCAATTAGTTGTCAAATCTCATAAGTTCTACCCTCCCAATCACTCTTAAGATCCTCAATAAACCTCTAACTACTCTCACTGCCTATGGTCTCTTCTGCCATATCCAATTCATCTGCTACTTTAATAGTATAATCTTCTTAAGCCACAGTTAACAATGTGATTGCTGGTTTTCTTTTAGACTAAGTTTCATATTATTCCTTAATTAAGGCAATATTTCTTGAGTGCCCATTATGTGTCCGAAGTATTAGGAACTCATTAGATGCTGTTTGACAACTATCTGATCAGATTGATTACTTTATAACTTCTCTTTCCATTACCTCTTTCCTGAACATTATACTGAATCTATTTGTTTTGTTCACTTGTGTCTTATGTCTGATCATCTGAACTATTAATCTATAAATACCCCTCTCATATATGTGTTTATTTAACCAATGCTTAAAACTCCTGACTTTCTTAGTTTTTCACTTAGCTAATGCATATTAGTACCTTCTCTGTGATGAGGGAATGAAGATATAACAGTTGGTGAAAGACGTAATGCCTCAGCCCTCAGAATGCTTACCTTATAGTGAAGCTTACATTCTCACACATAATTCATGTTCACTTCTTTTATTTATTTTTTTGAATGAAACATCTTTTAGGAAAAAGCTGGAGTGCACAAAGTTAACCTCCGCCACTCCACCTCAAACCAGTCCTGTATTGCTTCATAACCACAGCTGATTTTCACTGCTATCAGTCAGATACCACTGAACACTGAAAACTGAGTGCATCCTCCTGCTTGTCACAGAAAGCTTAAAACATTTGTTTTAAGCTCTAAAGTTAGACCTAACTGCATGTAAATTAACTTGCATTGAAAATTATTTTCTACTAATTCTCTTTCCCAACTTGGGTTTATATTAAACCATACTACTTCTTCTTCCCCAAGGTTTTATATATGGTTCACTGTGATCTGAATTTCCTTCTTGCCAATTTCACCATCACAATTATATACATTTTTAAGACTCACATTGGCTATCACTTCTTTTATAAATTATCTCATGGTCAGTAAAGCATAATAATGTTTTTTTTTAATATCTTACTTATGTATGTATATTATATATATATAGATGTTTGAGTTTCATAGTAAAATAAAAATAATAACAACCTGGTTTGAGGATTAAATTGGTTTTAAAAGTAAATCAAATAAAATTGTGCCTGAAATATAGTAACCTAGGTATTATTAATAAGTTACAATGAAGTTGTGTAGTTTATCTTAGATTTTACTATTTATTCACCCCTTATACTCCAATGCAGAAATATAAAAATAGAATTAGTTTGTTTCCAATATTTTACTGTCCAGTACATCATAATGCAATTCAGCTTTCAATTATGTTCCCCAAATTGAAATCCTTTTGGAGACTTGCTTTTACTTGATTAGTAAATGTCAGCTGATACAGTAAAAAAGAAAAAAAAAACTGCCTAATCAGGATACAATAAAATACAGCTTTTGTTATTAGTTAGAGGTAAACCACCAAAATGATGCAGTAAGTTGGCTATAAGTAGCCAATTTTTTTTATCAAATAAGTTAGAATTAAATTTAAGAAGACAGAAATGCAGTATTTTACTCTTTAACTAAAGGCCCGGTGCATTACATTCGTGTAGTGGGGTGAGGAGATGCCATCAGCCCTGTCTGTACCCTTTAGGAGTACAGGAGCCCTCAGGGGTGTCTGACTGAAAACTTGGGCCTAAAATGCAGTCAGACATACTTAGTGCTGCTGTGGAGGTGGGAGAGGCTCCTGTGTCACCCCAGCTTGTGGCTGAGTGGCACTCCCCCTGTAGGAGAGCATTGACCAGTAGGGGACAGCTCCTATATTGAGATTCTGCCCTAGTGGTCAGTGTGCATCATAGTCGATGAGCCATTTGGTTGATTTGCATATTACTCTTCTATTATCCTATCTAATAAAAGGGTAATATGCAAATTGACCATCAATCCAACACACAAGATGACTGCTCCCATGTGGTCAAATATTGTTGCCCCCATGTGAACACAATATGGCCTCCACAAGATGGCCAGCGGGAGAGGGTAGTAGGGTGGGGCCAGGCCTGCAAGGGAGGTGGGGGATCAGGTCTTCAGGGGAGGGCAGTTGGGGGAAACAGGTTTTCAGGGGAGGGCAGGTATGGATGACCAGGTTGGCAAGAGAGGGCAGTTAGGGGCAATCAGGCTGGCAGGGAAGCATTTAGGCATCAATCAGGCTGGCAGGGAGTGGTTAGAGGGTGATCAGGCTTGCAGGCAGAAGCAGTTAGAGGCAATCGAGAAGGTAGGCAGGTGAGCAGTTGGGAGCCAGGAGTCTGGGATTGTGAGAGGGATCCCAGATTGGAGAGGATGCAGGCTGGGCTGAGGGACACCCCCACCACTGTGCATGAATTCCGTGCACCGGGCCTCTACTATAGGATAACTGTAAAGAAGAATCAATGATGGTAGTTTAATAACAAGCCTTTAAACCTGGATATGTATCTAACTGATGCTTGGGAGAATATAGCCATTTCCATTAGTTCTAATCAAAGTTAAAACCAAACATCTCAATGTTTTACCTGATATTTTCTTGTTAAATTTAACAAAGAGGTAATAAACAATATTGGTTCTTTGGTGCAGAAAATGCTTTAGAGACTCCACATCTTTTATAATTCAAGAAGTGTTCTAATGTTTTTATAAATGCTTTTTACTTCACAGGTGCTTGAAACTAGAAGGATTCCTGAGAAGTCATTACCCTGTCTTAAGGCAGAGTGAACCTAACCCTCCTAGAGAAAAAGATGAAGAATTTAAAATATCTTCTATCCTGCTATAGAACTGCCCTCCTTGACTCCCTGACTCCCCAAAGCAAGCCAACCTCAATAAGGGGTGCACAGAGGAGCAAAGCTCTTTGTTTTTTTCTTTTTTAATTGAGGCATAGCTAGGCTTAGGTACAACAATTAATTTAAATGCAGGAAATAATTCTTAATATAAAAAGTTAGTCTCAATATTTTAATGACTATTATTATCATTATCACCACTAGTAAATTCAATGATTAGTTTCCAATTATTATTAATTAGTTAGGTTTAAATATTTGTGCATTTTGCATTAGTAGTAATTCTTTTGAGCAGTGCTGTCCTCGCTTTATTTCCACAACAAGAAACTGTTGCTTAGAAATACAAAAAGACAAAGACTTAAAAATTCATCTCAAAATATGTTGGTGAAGTCCTCAGGCAGGGGTGGGAGGGAAGTGGGAGCTGGAAGGGTTATATGTGGGGGGGATAAGACAATACTTTCAACAATAAAGATTTTTTTAAAATTGATCTCAAAAGCATATTGTAGTCAACTATAGGAAGTAATAGTAAATTATGGTATCTAAAAGAATGCTTGATGTGAAAACTCAATGAGAAAGGAACTGTTTCCTATTAGCTTTAACAGCAGGGTTTGTTAACATTTAAATACTGGTACATGCTCTGATACACTTAGTGTTTTGTGCTACATTTAACAAGATTAAATGAATACACACTATTTCAACGCAAATCTTTATTGGAAATTAAAGACAAGCCTCATTTCTTGCCTAAACATTCTCTATTGGCTCATTCTTGGAGCAAATTTCACATAAGTAAATCTGTTTACCCAGTGGACCATTGATAAAGTAAAGAAAACTTTTTTCAGGTAACTTTGTTTTACTGAACCTTAAAAACTTTATTTGAAAATTTTAAATAGATATATCTGAGAAGTGCTTATAGCCAAAATTACAAACCATAATTTATAATAAAATAAAAATGGCATTTGAACACAGCAAAGCATTAAAAGAAAATTGGGAAGACTGGCACTTAGGGTTCTTATAAGATATCATTGAATACTACAAATAATTTGTAGTGCATACTCAATTGCCTCCCTAAAAAACACATCAAACTGTCGCACACATCAATTTTTCCCCTTTGATTGAAAAAGTTCTAACTGCCTGAACTAAGCTCCTAAGAGCATTACTATGGTGGTGCCTGCATATCAACTTTCAGATAATCTTGTTGAAAATTCTAACCTGTCATTTCATCCTACACATCAAATTCTCTTTCAAAGCATAATACCACCTTAGTTTCTTATATGGTGACTGAAAATTTATATAATTCAAATATAAATCACACTTATAAATAATATGAATGTATAAAACAAAAAAATGAACATATTTTTGCTATACTTCTATTTGTCTTATAGGTACTTCTAAATATCCACAGATATTCAGGCATCATACTTCTTTCCTTAAAAAACAAACAAACACAACTTTATTGTTGAAAGTATTACATTATGTCCCTTTTGCCTCCCATTGACACCTTATATCCAATCCTCGCCCATCTCCTTGCCCCAGGCCTTCACCACCATATTATCTGTGCCCATGGTTTATGCATATATGCATATAAGTTCTCTGGTTGATTTCTTCCCACACACCCACTCAGCCTCGCCTTCTACCTGAGATCTGGCATCATATGTCTTGAGGACTCTTTCAGCATTTACAATGGATTATAGTTCTCTATAAGAGAGTAAAATTTTTTCTAAATGTACCACAGCTTTTTAATTCACTCATCTACTGATGGGCACATGAGGTGATTTCTGGAATTTCTGTTCTGTTGCATTGATCTATATGCCTACTTGTATGCCAATACCAGGATGCTTTTGTTTAATGGCTTTGTAGTATAGTTTGATATCTAGTATCACCAACTTTCTTCTTTTTCTTTTTCTTTCTCTTTGTTTTTCTTTGCTGTGAATATTTTTTTTTATGGCTCCATATATATATACAATGGAATACTACCTATCTGTATATATAAAAGCCTAAGTGACCGAACGACTGGAACGACTGGAATGACCGGTCACTATGATGTGAACTGACCACTAGTAGGTATATGCTCAATGCAAGAGCTTCCCCCTTGTGGTCAGTGCACTCCCAAAGTGGAAGTGTTGCTCAGCGGCCCAACCCTTCTCAGTGCCCCACCAGTGCAGCAGCAGCCTCTCACTCCCTTAGTAGTCCTTCAGGTCCAATCTTTAGAGAATGGGCCAGACATCAAAAGACCAGCACCACTAGCATGATCCCAACAGTTCTGCCAGCCTCATGGAAATTGGCCTCAGGCACCATGGCTGCTTCCCCTCCCTGGATGCTTGAATGTTAGTAGGACAGATATAGATTCCAAGTCTCAAAGGTATCCCACCACCTGCCTGGAGGGCTGATTATTTCCTGACCCCCCACAACTTCCTCTCAGGACCCATCTGTGCATGAAGTTGTGCACCAGGCTTCTAGTATATATGAATAAAAGGTTAATATGCTAATTATACCAGATATCTTCCATATGTCCTTATGGACAAAGTGGCAAGGGCAGAGGCAGAGGAGTTAGGAGCAATTAAGCCATCAGGGGAAGGAAGTTAGGGGCAATAGACTGGCAGGAAAACCATTGCAGGTGATGACGCTGGCAAGGTGGTGGTAAGAGAGCAATCAGGCTGGCAGGGGAGCAGTTACAGGCATCAGGCCAGCAGGCAGAGGTAATTAGGGGTGATCAGGCAGGCAGGCAAGTATTAGGAGTCAGCAGTCTCAGATGGCAAAAGGAATATACAACTGCAGGATTGGGCCTAAGGTGGCAGTCAGACATCCCCTGAGGGATCCCAGATTGGAGAGAGTACAGGCCAGACTGACTATGACACTCTCTGGCCATTTACAAAGAAACAGCACTGTGGACCTGGTGCCAATAAAGCAATACTAGACTTCCCCCAAATTGGACACCACCACCCTAGCATGACAGCCCCCCAAATCCCACTCAACACTGCCATGGCATAAAATGTAGCCCATAGCCCACCCCAAAGCAGAAATGGTGGCTGTGGGCATCAGGTAATGACATCACATAGCAATTCCTGGCTTCTTCTCCCTAGCAATGACTAGCCCCCTTGAATTTTCTTCAACCCAAGGAAATGACTAGCCTCCTTGTATTTTCTTCAGGAACAAGACTTGCTTTATAGCCAGGTGCAAACATTTCACACTTTAATCAAATGTCTGTGAAGTGTTTTCCCATACCTCATCTCATTTGTTCCTCATAGATGTCTTGGAGTAGATAGATAGGAGACTTGGTGGAATCCTATTTGTTGTTGTTGTTGTTGTTGTTGTTAGTCAAAAAACAGAGATTTAGAAAGCTTTGAAACATAACCTGACTGAAAAAAAGTTAGAAATGGTAGGCCTTGAAAATGACTTCAGTTTTCTTAATGGACATAATATAGTCATTTTAATTTTAATTTTTTATTAACACCACTGCAGTTAAATATTTTACCCTTTGTTCTACTTGCATAATCTACAATAATAATCTGCTTCATGTTGATATTTACTGCTGTGCTGCTGACAATTACCTGAAAGAGAAGTTGGGTTGCTTTACTTGGCTGGAAAAAGTTGAGCTAAATCAGACAACAGGTCTAATTAAACAAGTTTATTTTCTCTATATATAAAAGGCTAAGTTGACTCATATATGCATGATATATGTAAAACTCTCACTGATGCCAATCAAATGCATGTGTTTGATCTGTCCCTGTTGATCATAAATTTGTTGCTTTTATTGACATCTGAAGCTGAAAGAAAGCAGCAGCATAGAAAGACTTTGTCTGAAGACCAACTATTTCCACAACATACCTCTAAAGCTGAAAAAGCTGGTGTCATTTACAGACTGTATCTAAAGACCAACTATTGGCACAATGTACCTCTGAAGCTGAAAGAAAGTGATGTCCATGACAGAATATGTCTGAAGAACAGTCATAAACTAGTACTACTAATACTGTTTAGAACTGCCTTCATAGTGAAAATGAAGTAAATGAGGATGCAATTATCAAACACAGTTGTGGTGGAATGATTGTCACATGTCAATTTTGCCTATCTCTAAATTTCTCTGATGAAAAACTATCTGATGGAAAATTAACTCAATATTGTAGCAAAGGAAAAGTTTATACAAATGATATAAATTTTCCAGAACACCTACCATACTTTTAAAAAATTAATGATAAACAAAGTTTCTAACAGTAAAAATTTCATGGAAAATATTTGTTGTTAGGGGGAAGAAAAATGGCGGCGGAATAGATGGACATGTCCAGAGTCTTGTCCCTAAGTAGAAGAGAGAAAGGCTGAGAGTCTCACTGTGAGTGTTTGTTGGCAATTTAAGGGATACTATACTCCAGGAGAAGGTGGGAGAGTGATGGACAGGTCTCTCCTGACCAGCCAGCCCTCACTGCTGCTGCTGGGTTTTTCTTCCGGAGCCACCAGCTCTGATGCAGAGGCCACGCAATCTTGAAGGGGAAAGTGGATGTTCACAGAAGCCTGATAATCTACAGTGGGGCAACCCACCAAACAGCTATGAACCCCAGAACACCAGTCTCCAATTGGTACAAACACTCAGATTCAGAGGAGGTCCACATGCCACACAGAATGGTGAGGTCTCTGGTCCCACAGAATAGAAAGGTGCAGACTGGGAGCTGGAGGACCGGGGGAAATCTGCACATAGAAAAATCCATGGCTGTTGGGTAGGGTGTGATCTGTGAATGTGTAAGGGGGTTCTCAGACCTATTAACAGGGGAGATATCTAGAAAGCAACCCATTTTGATCTGAAGCAGAAGGACTACTTGGGAGTTATTGAAGTGTGCCAGCTTCTTGGACAGGAACAAGGAAAGGGTACTGTGAAGTCTTGCGCTATTTCCCCTTCAGATCCTTGCTTCTGATTGCTGAGCCTAATACAAAAGATCACCCAGTTGGGGAGACTGCAGGGAAAAGTTGTTTTTCTGGAACCTGAAGATCAGAGGTGGAGTGACCATTGGAGAACCATCTCTGGAGCAGCCCACTCCGACAAACTGGTATTGAGTGCCACAGGGAAAGCAGGATCTAAGCACAGGCTAGAGAGGACCTATAGTCTCTAAGGTCAATCCCAAAACACTGGCACACAAGGACTGACTCAAAAATTGACTCTTGTGTAATCAAAAAAGAATAAAGTGATAAAGACACACCACAGGCTTAAAAAATAATGCATTGCAGGGAACTTCAATATTTTACCCACTGGGAAACAGGCATGTCAAGCAGATAAATAGAGGAAGTAAGTGACCTTCATTACTGCACATTCTATTATTTTAATTTTTAATTTTTTTTGTCTTTTCATCTTTTACTTAAGAAATTGATTTTTTCTTTGTTCCTCACTTGATTTTACCTTTTTAATTATTACATTTTTATTTTCATTCAGTATTATTACTACTATCATTTTACCTTTTTGGAAAAAAAAGTCATTTTATTTTCTCTTTATTTTACTTTAGGTTTATAATTCTACTTTCTAATTTCATCTTTCCTTCAGTATAATTTTACTCTATCATAACTTCACTTTATGCCTTTACTCTCCTTCTAATGTTTCTCCTTTGGTTTTCCAGTTTCTCTTACCCTTTTCCTATTTTAGATTTTTCATATTCTTTCTTTTTACCCCCTGTTAAAATTTCACACCACTTGTACATCTAATTTCCAATCCTCTGCTCCAAGTCCAGAGACATCTATCTGTTCTTTGTCATCACTATGCACAAAATTATTTTTCATTCTGTCCTTTTGTTGTTGTTGGCTTTAATGTTGATTGTTTTGATTTTTTGTACCTTTTTTTTCAGATTGTTTTGTTTATTCTTCTAATTTTGTTTTGTTTTTTTGTTTGCTTTGTTTTTGATATTTTTTACTACTGTTTCTTTCCTTGCCTCCCTTGATATTACTTGTTGTTTGTAGTTTGCATTAATCTCCAAGTACTCGTTGCTGGCATTTGTTGGGATTACTGCTGTTCTATTGTAGTTTTCTTCCCGTATATATATTTTGTCCCTTATAGTTTAGTCTCTTTCTTTTCTCTCATTTATTTTTCCTTTTCTTTTTTCATTTTTCTCCCTTCACCCAATTTCATTTTGGTACACCTGTCTTCTCTTTCCTTACTTTTTTTTCTTTTCTTTCCTTTCCTTTCCTTTTCTTTTCTTTTTTTTTCTTTTCTCTTATGTTCGTTTTCTTCTTTTTTTTTTAATTTCTTCTTTTTTCTGTCCTATCCCTTAATTTGTCTCTCGCTAGTGGTCACCTTCATTTGTGGCTATTAATATTGTGAATACATTTCTGTTCAGTGCCTTGTGCATTGTAGCTTGTTGTGTTGTTTTTGTGTCTTTAAATCAATACAGGAGAGAGAGAACTACATAACCAGACACCCAGAGAAGAGAGATCATGGGCAAAGAAACACCTTGCATATTAAAGAAAGGTAGAAATCACCAGAAAAGGAAATAAATGAAATGAAGGCAAGAAATTTGGCAGAAAAAGAATTCATAGAAATGGTCATAAGGTGGCTGAAAAGAATCTAAGACAAATTCAAAAATATGAATAAGAAATAAGAGGAAATGAAGAAGAACCAAGAAGAAATGAAAAATGACATTCCTGCTATTAAGAATTCTATAGAAAGCATAAAAAGTAGATGAGAAGAAGCAGAGGATGACATCAGTGAGCTAGAAGATTAGGTTAAAAAAATAGCCAAGAACAGCAGCTTCCAGGAAAAAAAAAAACAACATAAAAACCAAGAGCAGAGCCTAAGAAAATTTTGGGACAACACAAATTAAAATTACATCCACATAATACGGGTTCCAGAAAGAGTGGAAACAAGGAATAGAACACTTGTTTGAAGAAATAATGACAGAAAACTTCCCTGATACAGGGAAGAAAAAACCCACACAAATCCAAGAAGCTTAAAGAGTCCCAAGCAAAATGAACCCCCCCAAAAATGACAACAAGGCACATTATAATTAAACTGTCAAACATCAACAACAAAGTAAGAATCTTAAAAGCAGCCAGAGAGAAACAGAAAGTTACCTACAAAGGAATCCCCATCAGACTAGCTACTGACTTCTCAACAGAAATTCATCAGGCCAGAAGGAAATGGAATTAAATATGTAAAACCATGCAAAGGAAGGGTCTAAATCCAAAAATACTGTACGCAACAAGGCTATCAATCAAAATTGAAGGTTAAATTAGGAACTTCATAGACTAAAAAGGACTAAGGGAATTTATTACTACCAAACCAGCAATGCAAGAAATGCTAAAAGGTCTGCTGCAAAAAAAAAAAAAAAGAAGAAGAAGAAGAAGCGAAGAAAGAACACAGGGGTAAAGAATTAAAATGGCAACAAATAAGTACCTATCAATAATAACTTTAAATGTAAATGGATTAAATGCTCCAATGAAAAGACATAGGGTAATGGATTGGGTAAGAAAACATGAACTCTATATCTGCTATCTATAAGAAACCCACCTCAGAAAAAAAGATGGGCACAGACTGAGGGTAAAGGGATGGAAAAAGATATTTTCAGGCAAATGGAAATGAAAAAAAGATGGGATAGCAATACTTATATCTGACAAGTTAGATCTCAAAGTAAAGAACATAACAAGAGATAAAGGAGGCCACTTCATAATCCTAAAGGGAGCGATTAAACAAGAAGAAATAACTCTGGTAATCATATATGCACCCAATACAGGAGCACAGAAATACATTTAAAAAAAAAACTCCTGGAGGATATCAAAGGAGAGATTGACAGCAATAAAACCACAGTAGGAGATTTTCATATACCACTATCACCACTGGACAAATCCTCTAAACAAAAAATCAGAAAATAAGCATTGATCCTAAATGACTCACTAGACCAGATGGAATTAATTGACATATTCAGAAAATCTCACCCCAAAGCCACATAATATACATTCCTCTCAAGTGCACATGGGTCACTTTCAAAGACAGACCACATATTGGGTCATATGCAAACTCTCTTCAAATTTAAGAAGACAGAAATTATATCAAGCATCTTCTCAGATTACATTGGCATAAAACTGGAAAACAACTACAGTAAAAACAATCCAAAGAAATCAAACATATGGAGACTGAACAGCATGCTATTAAACAATGACTGGGTTTCCAGAGAAATCATGGAAGAAATAAAAAGACATCATGACAACAAATGACAATGAAAACACAACAATCCAAAATCTATGGGACACAGTGAAAGCAGACTTGAGAGGGAAATTCATAGCTCTAAAGGCTACTGCAAAAAAAGAAAGAATGGTAATAAACCACCTAACCCTACAACTCAAAGGTTTAGAAAGAAAGCTACAAGAAAAGCCCAGTGTAAGTAGAAGGAAGGAAATAGTAAAGATCATAGTGTAGATAAATGATATAGAGACCATGAAGTAATACAAAAAATTAACAAAACGAAGAGCTGGATCTTTGAAAGGATCAACAAGATTGATTAACCTCTAGCTAGGCTGTCCAAGAATCAAAGATAGAGGATGCAAATAAACAAAATCAGAAATGAAAAAGGTGAAATAACAACAGACACCTCTGAAATAAAAAAGACTGTTAAAAAATACTATGAACAACTCTATTCCAACAAACTGGACAACCTGGAGGAAATGAAGATATTCCTAGATAAATATAATCTTCCAAAACTCAATCAGAAGAATATAAACATCTCAATAGGCCAATAACTATGGAAGAAATTGAAGCAGTCATCAAAAAGCTTCTAGCAA
>PVJN01001407.1:89240-142867 GCA_004026805.1 Lasiurus borealis
AAAAAAAAAAAAAAAAAAAAAAAAAAAAAAAAAAAAAAAAAAAAAAAAAAAAAAAAAAAAAAAAAAAAAAAAAAAAAAAAAAAAAAAAAAAAAAAAAAACAGATAAAGATGACACAGTGAAAGAGAATTACAGGCCAAAGTCCCTCATGAACTTAGATGTCAAAATCCTCAGCAAAATTCTAGCAAATGGGATCCAGCAGTATATCAGAAAGATCATACAATATGACCAAGTAGGATTTATGCCAGGAATGCAAGGATGGCATACTATCTGCAAATCAATAAATGTGATACATCACATAAACAAATTGATAGATAAAAATCACATAGTCATATCAATTGATGTAGAAAAAGCATTTGACAAAAACCAACATCCTTTCTTGATAAAAACTCTCAACAAGGTGTGAATAGAAGGATCATACCTCAACATATATGATAAACCCAGAGCTAACATCATACTCAATGAGCAAAAACTAAAACCATTTCCCCTAAAAAAAGTAACAAGTCAGGAATTCCCACTCTCATCACTCCTGTTCCACATAGTACTAGAAGTATTAGCCATTGTAATTAAACAAGAAGAAGAAATAAATGGCATCCAAGTTGGAAAATAAGTAAAGCTATCCATATTTGCAGATGACATGATATTGTACATAAAAAAAACTAAAGACTCCAACAAAAAACTAATAGACTTAATGAATGAATTCAGTAATGTGGCAGAATACAAAATTAATGCCAATAAATCTATGGCATTTCTATACACTAATAATGAACTTACAGAAAGAGAGACTAAAAAAGCAATCCCACTTACCATCACACTAAAAAAATTAAGATACCTAGGAATAAACTTAACTAAGGAGGTAAAAGACCTAAATGCAGAAAACTACAGGACACTGAAAAAAGAGATAGAGTAAGACATAAAGAGATGGAAAAGCATATCATGTTCATGGATTGGGAGAATTAACATCATTAAAATGTCCATATTACCCAATTCTATTATAGAGAAAGAACGAATAGTAATTTTAATATATTTCTTCTAATTTTATTTCAATGTGCATGAATCCATGCACCAGTCCACTAGTCTACATATATAAAAACATAAGCGACTGTTTGACAGGTATCTATGATTCACACTGACCAACAGTGGGCAGATACCCAATGTAGGGCTGGTAAGCTGCAGTGATTTGGCATCAGGGTTTCTCAGGTGATGCTCCCTGGAACCAGAGAGGAGGGAACCTAATTCCTCTTGAGGCCACGCAATTCCACCTTCTGCCATGGGTTACGTTGTTGCTAGGACACTATTCGCCCCAAATCTACCTTACTGCACACTTGCATTTGAATTTCACACTCTATACAACAGCAACTTTTCAGAGTTCCCTCTCACACTCGGGAAACCCTCAGGAGATGTTGGAGATCAGGTTCAAGCCCAATCCCTGCAGGCCAGGCTAAGGGACCGTACCTGCTGAAGGGATTCCATTTATTCCTCAGATGCTGGAGAGAGACTGCTACAAGTTGGCTCCAGGGCATGTCTAGCCCATATCCTCCAGTTCCAACCCTCCATCCACCTTTTAATTAATTTTCTTTCAATGTGCATGAATCCATGCACTGGGTCATTCATGTTGCTCCAGATATGTGTGAAACCATGGACAGATCAGGAGGGTATTATGCTGAGTAAAATAAGCCAATCAGAAAAAGACAAATACCACCTGATCTCACTTATAGTGGAATCTAATGAATATAATAAACTAATGAACAAAATAGGTCCAGAAACATGGAATAAACTAACATATCTACAGGGGGTTAGAGATTGATGGGAAGCGATTAACAAAAGAATTCATATATATGTATGTGTGTATACACACACACACACACACTAGAGGCACAGTGCATGAAAATCCATGCACTGAAGGAGGTCTCTCAGCACAGACTGCCCCCCTCTCACAGTTCAGAAGCCCTCAGGGCAGGAGGCAGCCCAGAGATTAGGGAAAGGCAAGGCTCCCATCACACCTCTGCTACTGCCACTACCATTAATGCAAGCCTTCACCAGCTCTGATTACCTGAGACTTTGGCAGCCACCATCCAAAGCTTGCCTGCTCCTAGGAATCAGCTGGGCAGCCATCATACAAGGCTTACCTGTGCCTCAAGCCGGCCCTGGGAGGCTGGGGGACTAAGGGCAAGTCTGTCTGCATTGCATGCTTGCCAACCCCCACAATGGAGCTGAAAGGATTGGAGGACTCCAACATGGCTAAGAGGACTGGATTCTGCCATCGTGTGGCTATGGGTGTCACCATCTTTGTGATGGTCAATTTTCATATTCCCTCTTTATTAGATAGGAGATATATACTTATCTAATAACAGAGAGATATGCAAATTGACCATGTCTCTGCTATACCCAGAGGCCATGCCCACCAGCCAATAAGGAGCAACTATGCAAATTAACCCAACCAAGATGGCTGCAGCAGAAGAGAGAGCAGAAGGCTTGGGTTTCCCCAGCAATGAAGGAATCAAAGCTTTCTGCACACCCTGGTGGGCCAAGGCCTCCACTCAAGGCTACAAAGTTTCAATTATAGAAGATAAACAAATTCCAACAAAAATGATGGCAGCCATGGAGCTGTAGAGAGCAAGAGGCTTAAGTTGCCCCCAGCGATGGAGGAAGCCAAGCTGCCACAGCCCTGGACTGCCTTGGCCTCCACTTAAGGCTACCGCATTTAAATTATAGAATATAAATAAATCCCAGATATCAAGGCTTCTGCTTGGTTCGCTGGGCAGCATGGCTGGCCTGAAAACCACCACAGGCCCCTTGCCCAGGCTGTCCTATACTCCAAAGGAATCCCCACCCTGATCTAAGACACCCCAACCATGTACCAGGCCCCTATCCTATCTAATAAAACAATAATATGCAAATTGGCCATCACTCCAACACACAAGATTGCTGTGCCAATGTGGTCAAAGATGACTGATCCCTTGTAAACACAAGATGGTTACCACAAGCTTGACAGCAGGGGAGAACAGTTGGGAGGGACCATGCCTGCAAGGGAGGGCAGTTGTGGGCAATCAAGTGAGCAGGGGAGGGCAGCTGGGAAGGACAAGGCTGGCAGAGGAGGGAAGCTGGGGACAACCAAGCCTGCAGGGAAGGGAAGTTGGTGGGGACCAGGCCTTCAGTGGAGGGGGCAGTTAGGGGTGACCAGGCCCACAGGGGAGGGCATTTAGGGGCAATCAGGCTGGCAAGGGAGTGGTTAGACATAAATCAGGCTGGTTAGGGGGTGATCAGGCTGGCAGGCAGAATTGGTGAGGGGCAGTCAGAGAGGCAGGCAGGTGTGCAGTTGGGAGCCAGTAGTCCTGGACTGTGAGAGGTATGTACGGGATCGGGCCTAAATGGGCACTGGGACATCCCTTGAGAGTCCTATATCAGAGAGAGTGCAGGCTGGATTGAGGGAAACACTCCCTGTGCATAAATTCCATGCACCAGGCCTCTAGTTTCTAATAAGTAAAAAGTTAAATTTCTCATTTAAAAGATTGGGAGTCTTCTCTCCTCTAGGTTATTTAATCAACAAGTACTTTTTAGTGTTTCCTATATGTAATCACTGAATGTTCTGGGACATGAGAGAATATTAAATATAAGATTTCTGCACAAAGACCTTATAATCAGAAGGTGATTTAATGGATATAATCATTACTAAATATTAAAAAACAACAACCTGTATTTAAGAGTTTAATTTACTAACTGCCCTACACTATCAGCTGTTTAAATCATCCCCACCCCCATTTTTATTTTTTGCCTACAGAATGATCATTTGTTTGGGACACTATTGAATTGTGATTAGTCCAGGCTAATGATAATAATATTTTTACACTTTTGAAGATAGTTCATTTTCCATGTTTTTTCCTAAACAGTGATGGCTATGTTAACTGCAAATTGTGGCAAATAAAATATTAGAAGATTTCAGTCAGAAGATTAGCAATGTCACCTCTTTACTGGTCTTACTTCTATGAATGCAGATATGATCCCTGGGACATATTTATGTGTACTTGTATATATGTGTTCATATATGTATAATATATGGAGAAAGAGATACACATCTATACACATAAATATATGTACATGTATACATATATAAGCTTGTGTGTATTCATATATATTCATATACTAATATATGTGTATATGTATTCATGTGTATATATAGTATATAAGTTCTTTAAATTCATATAAATTATATATATTCTATGTAACATTATATCTTTCCTTTTTCACTCATCAATCTTTTGAAATTTCTCAATTTTTATATATTTTTCTTTCAACTGAGAAACATCCCATTAAATGCTATTACAACCATATAAATATATGTATATATATTGTTTCGATAATTTTACTAGGACAAAAAACAAGGTAATAAATATCCATATCCAAGTTTCATTTTCATGGGCAAGTTTCTAGTGTGGAATCTCTGGATACATCAATTATAAGTGTTAATTTTTTATTAGCCTCTGACAAAGGACTCTACTTCTCTATGCTCCCACCAAGAATATTTGAAGGTGCCCATTCCTCCATATGTTTTCCAAAATTTGTACCATCAGACTTTATTTTGTTCAATCTGGAGGTTAAAGATATTTTGTTGTCATAATATGGTCCTCAATAACTAGCAGCTGAAAACATTTTTAACTCTATCTTTCTTAACTTACAGATGCATCAAGTGTTTTAGCATATGTAAATCTTTTAACTAAAACATATTAAAATGTAGAGATATAGAACTAAAATATGAAAACATTCTCATGCTAGGAAATGTATCAAGAAATAACTCTCCAAAGGAGGGAACATGGCAATGGAATAGGAAGACCTGGTGGGCATCTCATCCTAGGGCTATACTGGAAATACAACTAAATTGGAGAACATTCACCTGGAATTACCAACTGAGGAGGAGACATATCAAGGAAGGACAGAAATTTGCACTTCCACAATAGCTCACACGATATGGATGGGGTGATCCACATAGGCAGCCAGGCTTAAAGTAGATTCCATTCACAAACAGGAAAATAGCATTCAAAAGACAACTATAATAGGAGAAAACAAGCAACTCAAGCAAAAGGCTTTCCTAGAGCACCCAGCTCAGGAGATCTAAAAAACTGCATCACTGGGTCCCACAACATATACTACATAAGACCACCCTATAGAAGCTGGAATGCTTAGCAGTTTTATCTAATACATAGAAACAAACACAAAGGCACAACAAAAATGAGAAGACAAGGAAGCAACACCAAAATGAAAAAAAAAAGAGTAATCTCCAGAAAAGGAATTAAATAAAATGGTGGCAAGCAATTTGTCAGATAAGAATTCAGAGTAATTTTAATAAGGTTACTCAAACAATTCAGTGAAAACCTCAAGCAACTTAATGAAAATTATAATGAAATTAATGAGAATGTTAAGGGACTTAATGAGAGCTATACCAACATGAATAAAAGTTGAAACAATAAATAAAAATCAATTGGAAATGATGAATGACATAGTTACAATAAAGAACACGATGGAAGGACTCAACAGTAGACTAGAAGAAACTGAAGAATGAATCAGTAAATTAAAAGACAAGGTAGAATAAAAATCCATTTAGAGCAGCAAAAGTAAAATAAGAAGCAGGAGGAGAGTTTAAGTGAACTTTGGGAGAACATGAAGCATAACAACAATTGCATCATAGGGATACAAGAAGGAGAATAATCCTAGTAAAAAATAGATAATCTCTTTTAAGAAATAATGGCAGAAACTTTTCCTAATTTCTTGAAGAAAAACAGCACTCAAGTTTAGGAAACACAGAGTCCCAGCCAAGAAGAATTCCAAAAGACCCATTCCTAGGCACATTAAATTAAAATGGCAAACATTAAAGATAAAGATAAACCTTAAAGGATTCAACAGAGACACAGAAGTTAGCTATAAGGAAAGTCACATTAGACTGTCAGCTGATTATTCAATAGAAACACTTCAGGCCAGAAAGGAGTGGCATGCAGCATACAAAGTAATGAAAACCAAAGGACTGAACCCAAGACTTTTCTATCCAGCAAGGCTCTCATTCAATATCAAACATGAAACAGAGTTTCCCAGACAAAAAGGCTAAAAGAATTTATTACCGCCAAAGCAGTATTGCAAGAAATGAGAAAGTGATTGGTGTAAGAAGAAGAAATAGAAAGATAAAAACACAGGAATAAAGAATAGTAATGGACACAAATAAGTACTTATCAATAATAACCTTAAAAGTAAATGGCTGCCGAGACCAGTTTGGCTCAGTGGATAGAGCATCGACTTGCAGACTGAAAGGTCCCAGGTTCAATTCCAGTTGGGGGCATGTACCTTGCTTGCAGGCACATCTCCACTGTGGGGCATGCAGGAGGCGGCTGATTGATGTCTCTCTCTCATCGATGTTTCTGACTTTCTATCTCTCTCCCTTCCTCTCTGTAAAAAATCAATAAAATATATTTTTTAAAAAAGTAAATGGCTTAAATGCTCCAATCAAGCTATAGAGTAGCTAGCTGAATGGATAAGAAAATGTTACCCATATATATGCTATATATAAGAAACTCACCTCAGAACAAAAGACTCACACTGAATGAAAGTGAAGAGATAGAAAAGAATTTTTCCCAGTAAATGAAAATGAAAAAAAACTGAGGTAGTAATACTCATATCTGACAAAGTAGACCTCAAAGTGAAGACCATAACAAGAGATCATGATGGACACTTAATAATACTAATGGGAAGAATAAAAGAGATTATAACTCTGTTAAACATATATGTACCCAATACATTTGCATCCAAATATATCAAAGAACTAGAGAATTTTAAGAAAGAGGTAGAAAGCAATACAATCAGAGCAGGGGATTTTATCATCCAACCTGACATCACTATAGAGCTTCTAGACAAAAAAAAATAATAATAAATAAAAAAAATCAACAGGGAAGCAGCTATCCTAAGAACATACTAGATCAGATGGAATTAATTAACATTTATAGAACATTTCATCTCAAAGCTACAGAATATATATTTTCTTCAATGGCAATAGCACATTTTCAAAGACAGACCACATTTTAGGACACAAACTAAGTGTCTACAAGTTCAAATGGTTAAAATTATATCAAACATCTTTTCAAATCACAATGGCGTGAGATTAGGAATAAACTACAATAGAAATACTCAAAAACATGGAAACCCATGGAAGCTAAACAGAATGTTATTAAACAATGAATGGGTTACCAAAGAGATCAAGAAAAACATAAAAACTTCCTGGAAACAAATGAAAATGAACACAAAACCACCCAAAACTTATGGAATATGGCAAAAGGAAGTCCTGAGAGGGAAGTTCATAGCACCTCAGGCCTATGGGGGAAAAAAAATCCAGTTAAATGTCTAACACTACAACTGAAAGAATTAGAAAAATAACAATAAGACTAGCCCAAAGTATGGAGAAGGAAGGAATTAAGATTAGAGTGGAAATAAATGACATAGAGACTGAAAAAAAATACTGAAGATCAACAAAACCAAGAGCTTTAGCAAGTTCTTTAAGATAAATAAGATTGGTGAACCTTTAGCCAGATTCATAAAAAAAAATAAAAATCACACAGGACATTTGCATGGGAAAAAAGCTAGGTAACACCTGACACCATGTAAATACAAAGGATTGTAAAAAAAAAAAAAATACTATGAATGATTATATCCCAACAAATTGAAAAACCTGTGTGAAATTGACATATTCCTAAAAGTAAAATCTTTCAAAACTCAATCAGGAAGAATCAGAAAACTTAAAAAGGCTCAAATTGGAACAGTAAAAACAAACAAACAAACAAAAACTCCCAGCAAACAAAAGCCCTGGTGCAGACTATTTCACAGGGGAGTTTTATCAAATATTCAAAGAAAAATTTGCACAAGTCCTACTCAAACTATCCCAAAATCTTCACGAGAATGAAATGGCCAACATCTTTTTTAGGAGGATAGCAAAACCAGATAAAGACACTACAAAGAAGGAGAATTATAGGCCAATATCCCTGATGAATATATATGCTAAAAACCTCAACAAAAATTAGCATCTCAGATATAGCAATACATTAAAAAGATCATACACCATTTCCAAGTGGTATTTGTCCTGAAGATGCAGGCTTTTACAATATTCACAAATCAATAAATGTGATATGTCACGTAAGAAAACTGAAAGTAAAAACCACATAACCATATCAATTTATACAGAAAAAAAAAACATTTGACAAAATCCAATACCCTTTTGTTAAATAAAAACTCTCAATTAAATAGGAATAGAGAGATTATACCTCAACATAATAAAGGCCATCCTATCTAATAAAAGATCAATATGCAAGGCAGAACAGTTGTGGGTCTTCAAGCCTGCAAAGGAGGGAAGTTAAGGGTGGCTAGGCCAGCAGAGGAGGGAAGTTGGGAGTGACCGGGCCTGCAGGGAAAGCAGTTTGGGGGGACCAGGCCTGCAGGGGAGTGGTTAGGGTTTGATTAGGCTGTCAGGCAGAAGTGGTTAGGGGGAATCAGAAAGTCAGGCAGGTAAATAGTTGGGAGCCAACAGTCCTGGATTGTGAGGTATGTCCGACTGCCATTTAGGCCCAATCTCAGTGGGATCAGGGCCTAAACCAGCAGTCAGACACCCCCTTGAGGGGTCCCAGATTGGATAAGGTGAAGAATGTGCTGAGGGACACCCTCCCCTGTGCACAAATTTCATGCAATGGGGCTCTATTATATAATATAACAAATTACTAGCCAACACAATGGGCAAAAACTAAAATCATTTTCCCTAAGAAGAGGAACACGACAGGGATATCTTCTTTCACTCTCTTATTCAATATAGCACTGGAAGTACTAGCCTTAGTGATTAGAAAAGAAGAAAAAATTAAAGGTATCCAAATTGGAAAGGAAGAAGTAAAACTGTCATTATTCTCAGATGTCTTGATAATTATATGCAACAAAATCTAAAGACTTCACCAAAAAACTACTAGATTTAATAAGTAAATTTGGCAATTTAGCAGGATACAAAATTAACACCCAGAAATCAGTGACATTTTTGTACACCAATAGTGAATTCTTAGAAAGAGTAACTAAATAAATAATCCCATTTACCATTGCAACAACAAAAAAAAAATTAAGATACATAAGAATAAGCTTAACCAATGAGGTAAAAGATTTGTACTCAGAAAACTACAATACATTGTAAAAGGAGATTAAGAAGATATGAACATGTGGAAGAAAAAAAACATGTTCATGGATTGGTAGAATTAACATCATTAAAATGTTCATACTAACCAAAGCAATCGGTTTTTTAAATGCAATCTCTATTAAAATACCAACAGCATATTTCACAGATCTAGAACAAAATTCCAAAAATTTATATGGAACAGAAAAAGACCCCAAATACTCACTGCAATCTTGAAATGGAACAAAGTTGGAGGAATCATAATATCATATATCAAGTTATACTACAAAGCCACTATACTCAGAACAACCTGGCGCTGGCACAAGAACAGGCATATGGAACAATGAGACAGAAAAGAGAATCCAGAAATCAACCCAAACCACTATGCTCAATTAATATTTGACAAAGAAGGCATGAACATACAATGGAGTCAAGACAGTCTCTTCAATAAATGGTGTTGGGAAAATTGGACAGATACATGTGAAAAATAAAACTAGACCACCAACTTACACCATACACAAGAATAAATTCAAAATAGATAAAATATTTAAATGTAAGGAGTGAATCCATAAAAATTCTAGGAGAAAATATAGGAAACAAAATCTCAGAAATCTCTCATAGCAATGTTGGAGGAAACATCTCTTAGGGAAAAGGAAACCAAGGAGAAAATAAACAAAAGGGACTACATCAAAATAAAAAAAAACTTCTGCAGATCAGCAGAAACCATCTGAAAAATGAAAAGTGAAAAAAGAGCCCATTGTGTGGTAGAATATATTTGCCATTAAGACATCTGATAAGGGGTTAATTTTCAAAATATATTAGGAACTCATAGAACTTAATGAAAGGAAGACAAACAATCCAATTAAAAGGTGGGCTGAGGACCTAAATAGACACTTCTTCAAAGTGGACAAACAGAAGGCCGAGATACATCTGAAAAAATGATCATAGGTACTAATCTTCCAAGAGATGCAAATTAAAATGACCATGAGGTATCACCTGAAACCTGTCAGAATGGCAATCATCAACAAACCAATAAATGATAAATGTTGTGAGGATGCGAAGAAAAAGGAACCCTTGTGTACTGCTGGTGGGAATGCATACTGGTGCAGTCACTGTGGAGAAGAGTATGGAGTTTCCTCAAGAATTTAAAATGGAACCACCACTTGATCCATAATCCTACTTCTAAGAATCTAATCTAATAATAGGATAATATGCAAATTAGTCAGGATACCATCACTTAATGACCAAACAGCAGGGACCTTATGTTGCACAGCACCTGACCTGGGCAAAGGACTTCAGGCTGTACCCCATGTCCCAGTCCCAGGCCATGGGACTTCAGTCCACATCTCCATCCCAGCACCAGGCTGGGGAACCTAAAGCTGCACCTCCCACACAGTGCTGGGCTGGGAGACCTGAGGCTGCAACCCTTGCCCACAAGGTCTTGACTGGGGGGAGGCTGGCCAGGTCTGGGTCTCCTTTGATTTTGAAGTGTGTGCAGGTAGGCAGGGACTTGACTCTGGATCCTGTGGTGCACCCCCAGACTTTGATAGGAGAGAGATTTTCACATACATTTTAATAGTTTTCTTTCATCTCTGACACTTTTATTATAGAGAAAGGGCAAATAGCAATATTAAAATATTTCTTCTAATTAATTCCCTTTCAATATGCATGAATTTTGTGCACTGGGCCACTATTATATAAGTAACCTGAAACACCTATCAGAAGGAATATATACACCTCTATGTTCATAACAACATAATTTACAATCAGATTTGGAAACAGACCAACTTCCCATCAGCAGATGAGTGGAACAGTTCAATAGTGACTATTAAAAGAAGTAACAATTTATAATCCTTGACTAAACATCAGTAAATGATGAACTTTTGGTTGGTATCACACCAGCAAAATGGCTGCATGTAAATTTCCAACATGCATAAAATTCTTTTCTGAGGAATCCATACAAAGGAACATACATTCCCATTCCCATACACATACAAAAACACATCCCTGGGCACAGCCTTTCCTGCAGGGAAAGAATGAGCCTATTAATCACCTTTCTTTAGACACAGTGACTAGTTATTAAAGATTTAATCTTTTCAGTTAGGCAAGATAATTTCCTACAATGTTTCTTCAACGTAGGGTTTGAGTCAGAAAACAGTTACTGTAAATCAATATAACGTCATTGTTCTAAGAAGAGAGATTTATGTGTTATCTTCCAAAGGCTAGAGATTATAAACAGTTCTTTGTTTAAGATCATTCACTTCATATAAAAAAAATCTGAAGCACTCTTTGCTATGAAGGTCACATTTTCTAATAAGTACATGTAAAATTACATGTACATAACTGCGTGTCAGCGACAGTCACTTCTGAGTTGCTGCTTTACCCTTTCTCTAGTACAAGAATGCTTCAAGAATATGCAGTTCTGTAAAATGGCATTTTATACTCTGTGCTTTTGAAATTATCCAAACATTTTGTTTCAGGGATTTTTATATTCATGCAACATGACAATTTGCATTATAATTGATAAGAAGTTGAGATTGAGGAGAAACAGAATACATGACCCCAAAACATGCCACATTGGCATGTGGATTATTTTTACCTCAAGATAAGAGAGGCTCAAGAAACTCAGAAAAATATATTTATCTTCCTCTTTTTTGCCTAAAAGAACTTATAAGGCTTGTACCAGGAGAGAGGTAATACCAAAGATAACTTTTTATCAGAAAGACTTATCTGCATGGCACAACATTTCTTTACCAAAAACATTTATTCTTCTCATCCCACGTGAAGCCCAGGTCCCTACCCACTTCTCCTTACTCAGGCTGGCATGTTAAGACTCAACTGACTGACTACCTTTGGATCTCATGTCTTTGAGGTTCTCATATATAGTAAATTTGTTTTTCTTTTGTTAATCTTTCTTTTGTCAATTTAATTTTTAGATCAGAAAAAGAACCCTAGAAGAGAAAAGGGAAAAGTTTTCTGCCACTACATACTCATGATCCTAAAAACTGTATAGAATTCACTCTTTAGTTAAGAACCATGTTTGCTAATTGGTTTTCTCCAATTTATTATCTTGGTATTATTTTTGTGTTAGTTTTATATGTTTTTATTTCAAATCATATCCAAGAAAGCTTATA
Source organism: Lasiurus borealis (assembly GCA_004026805.1). Lineage (NCBI taxonomy): Eukaryota > Metazoa > Chordata > Mammalia > Chiroptera > Vespertilionidae > Lasiurus > Lasiurus borealis. The sequence continues at coordinate 101,551 of PVJN01001407.1, forward strand.
ACTAAATGGTTGTAGGATAAAAAATATTCATTTGTTTTCCATATGAATTTGTTTAACTATACCAAAGTTTTCAAATTGTTCAAATATTTATTTTAGAAAATTATTTAGTTTATGTCCCACTTTTAAGTCAATACATTTTAGTGATACAATTTGGTAACAAAATACCCAGGTGCGATTAAATTAAAAACTAAATAAAAAGTTTTCCTACAAAATGAGCCCTGCTTATTGATTTTATGACTCTCTAGGAATGAAATATAATTTTGAGAAAAGACCAGCTTCTGGTAGTGACCACTAAAGTGCTTATGACAGAGTTATATCTGGTATTGTGGGCAATGTAAGTGGGTCAATCCAAATTTGCCAAAGATTAGTAGCCTCTCCCACAAATAAATATAAATTTAAAATAACAGACCCTCTTTAGGAAAAACTTTGCTTTAGTTTCTTCATTATGATTCATAATCTTTGATGACAGACTTTGACCACTGTTGAGTCCTTCTTCTATTCTCCCTTATCTTCTATTCACTCTTAATCCTGTAACAATCATTATCAGAAAGAAATATGGATATATATATATATATATATATATATATATATATATACATATGTGTAGTATATTCTCTCTATATATTTTATTGATCATATACATTTTTTTTTTCATTTATTTTATAGAGAGAGAAAGAGAGAGGGAGAGCAAAATAGAGAAACATCAAGTGAGAGAGAAACATTGATCAGCTGCCTCCCACATGCACCCAGATCAGGGTTGGAGCCATTAACCAGGGCAAGTGTCCAGACTGGGAGTCCAACCTGTGACCTTCCATGGGATGGTACTCAACCAACTGAGCAACACCAGCCAGACAATCATAATATATTAAATAGATGCTCAGTCCCAAACAAATATTTTGTTTTCTGAAATTAATGAAGTTAGATATATAGAAATTAATATGCTTAAATCAATTTTATATCATATATATAAATAGAAGGCAAATAATGATACTTAATAATAATATCTAATAGTAACTAAAATTTAGAAAAATTTGCATGTGATTCAGTATTCCCTCAAAGGACAAAAAATTATAGTTTCTAACCCAGAGAGTATAGGAATTATATTTCTCAATAAAACTTATTTTAATAGGTACCATGAACACACTGTCTTTTCAATAAATCTATTGATGATACACTTCATTATTATTTTAAAACCTTTATTGTTGAAAGTATTATATATGTCCCCTTTTTTCCACCATGAACCCCTTCTATGCCCTCATCCCCCAACCCAATTGTCTGTGTCCAAGGGTAATGAATATAAGCATACAAGTTCTTTAATAAATCTCTTCCCATCCCTACTCCCACCTCCCATCTTCCCTCTGAGATTCCATGTTTGTTCCATGTTTCTGTGTCTCTGGATCTATTTTGTATACCACTTTATTTTGTGCATTAGATTCCACAAATGAGTGAGATCATGTGTAAAATTTAAATCTTTTTGTGTTTTTCAGCAAACCTCTTGCAAAAATTTTCAATTAGTAGACTAGTCTATGTTGACTCTCTTATTTTCAAGTTAAGATTTGTTTGATGGATATGTGGAAAGTAACCTTACAGGGTGATTTGTTCATAAATTCCTACCTGGGCAGATCATGGTGGGCAGTAACTTCCCAGGCATATAACTTCTTTTTTTTTAACCTTTATTGTTCATATTATTACAAATGTACCTCTTTTTTCCCCTCAAAGCTCCCCTCCACCCAGTTTCCATCCCACACCCCAGGACTTAGCCCCCGCACTGTCCTCATCCATCTGTATAAGCTCTTTGTCCAGTCTCTTCCTGTACCCTCCATAAAGGCTTCTCCCCAAGAATTGTCAATCCATTCTCTTTCCATGTCCCTAATTCTATTACATTCACAAGTTTGTTCTGTTCATCGGATTTTTAATTCATTTTATATTTAGATTCACTTGTTTATAAATATGTACTTGTCACTTTGTTTTTCATAATTTGTTATCTTTTCCTTTTTCTTCTTCCTCTTGTGCTTAAAGAATCCCCTTCAGCAAACACTGGTTTGGTGGTGATGAACTCCTTTAGATTTTTCTTGTCTGTGAAGTTCTTTATCAAACCTTCAATTCTAAATGATAGCTTTGCTGGGTAGAGTAATCTTGTTTGTAGGTTATTGCTATTTATCACTTTAAATATTTCTTGCCACTCCCATCTGGCCTGCATAGTTTCTATTGAGAAATAGGCTGACAGTCATAATATTACTCCCTTGTAGGTAACTAACTGTTTTTCTTTTGCTGCCGTTAATATTCTCTGTTTGTCTTTTACTCTTGGCATTTTATATATGATGTGTCTTGGTGTGGTCCTCTTTGGAATCCTCTTGTTTGGGGTTCTCTTCACTTCCTGGACTTGTAAGACTATTTCTTTCATGAGGTAGGGAAAGTTTTCTGTCATTATTTCTTCAAATAAGTTTTCAGTATCTTGCTCTTTCTCTTCTTCTGGCACCCCCATAATTCGGATATTGGTATGCTTGAAGTTTTCTCAAAGGCTCCTTACACAATTTCATATTTTTGGATTCTTTTCACTTTTTTCTTTTCCAGTTGGGTGTTTTTGTTTCCTTATACAGTGGTACCTCGAGATACGAGTTTAATTCATTCCATAACCTTGCTCGTATATCAAGTTGCTTGTATCTCAAAACAAATTTCCCCATTGAAATCAATTGAAATGCTGTAAATACATTCCAGCCCCCAAAATGCCACCCCAGTTGTTCTTGTTACGTGTTTTTGAATAAGAAAAATGTATTTATAAGTGACAAATATTGTATAAAAACATAATAAAAGACAATGTAAAGGAATAAACTGGTTTTATAAAGTATATTTACCTACTCCTTACACTCTTAATGCTACACTTTATTCTTAAACTGAATGTAACTTAACTAATCTTCACTGAACTTAATTGCTACTGGTCTTTGCATTTTTGGCCGATTTCAAAAAAAAAACAAACGTGTCCACCGAGGTTTGCCTCTTCCTCCCTTTCAGAATGTTTCTGAAATGGGTGAGGCAAGTTTCATTGAACAGCTCCAATGCACGACCAGTAGCAACTTTTTTCAGGATATTTCTTTTCCATGAAGTGTGACCCCCTCTCCCACATTCCTAAGATCTCCTTCCTCTATTTCACTTGTAGAGATCTCCTCCACCTCTGGCTCCTCCTTGAAACCAATTTCTTGGAGAACCTCCGCATGTTGCTGAGACTGCAACTCTTATAACTCCTCCGTGGTGAGTTCCAGAGAGTGCTTCTCAACGAGCTCATTCATGTTTCTCTCATCCACCTCCAGGCCCATGGATTTTCCCAGGGACACTATCTCCTCCTCCACTGGCACCTCAGGTTCAAATCGTTCGAAGGTCCTTTCGGCTACCGCCTCAGGCCACAGCTTCTTCCCTGCAGAGGTCAAAGTCCTCGTTGTAACACCCACCCAGCCAAGCCTGATCAATAATTCTGAGGCATATCACGATGTTAAAGTGGTTCTTCCAGAACTCTCGAAGGGTGAGGTTTGTGTTCTCCATCACCTCAAAGCAGCGCCGGAACAGGTGCTTGATGTATAGCTTTTTAAAATTAGAAATCACCTCCTGATCTATGGGCTGCAGGATAGGAGTGGTGTTGGGAGGTAGGTAGACAACCTTTATAAACTTGAACTCTTCGAGGAGTTCATCTTTGAGGTTCGGTGGGTGAGCAGGAGCATTGTCGAGGATGAGGAGGGCTTGCATGGTTAGGTTGTTTTCCTGTAGATATTTCTTAACAGAAGGTCCGAAAACCAGGTTTACCTACTCCACAAAGAACTGCCTGGTGACCCATGCCTTTGGGTTTGCCCTCCACATAACTTGCAGTTTATCTTTTAAAATCTTATGTGACTTAAAGACTCTGGGGTTTTCAGAATGGTATACAAGCAGAGGCTTGATCTTGCAGTCGCCACTCGCATTGCCACACAGTGCGAGAGTTACCCTATCCTTCATGTGTTTGTGGCCTAGCATTGCCTTCTCCTCTGCCAATATATAAGTCCTATTCCGCATCTTCTTCCAGAAAAGCCCTGTCTCGTCACAGTTGAAGACTTGCTGGGGGATATATCCTTTGGATTCTATCAGTTCAGAAAGTTTTGAGGTAATCCTCATCTGCCTTCACATCCAAACTTGCTGCCTCACCATGCCTGACGATGGAGTGAATGCCGGACCTTTTCAAACCAGCTTTTACTGGCTTTAAATGAGTCTTTCGATGCTTCATCCGTGGAAGTGCGCGGGGTCTGCTCCAGCAAATCACCGTAAATTGCTCGCGCCTTCTCGCATATGATGCCCTGTGTTGATATATCTCCTTTAAGCTGCTTCTCTGTCATCCACACCATCAGTATTTTCTCCATCTTTTCATGGAGAGAGCTTACGGACCTTAGAAATTATTGAAAAGCCCTTAGCTGGCGTTATACCTTTTATTGACTCCTTCTGTTTAAGCACAGTGCATATCGTTGAAGTACTAGCCCATACTGCCTCGCCAAGTCAGCCACTCGCACACCTTGCTCATATTTTTCTATGATTTCACACTTTAATTCAATAGATATCATCCTCTTCTGAGCACTGACCTTTCCACTCACTTTCTTAGAACCCTGGGTTATAAAAAGAAATGTGATAAAGTATGTAAATGCACAAAAGATGCTTCGACAACGAGGTAAACAAGCACACTGACTGAGGTTTGGGAAACTATGAAATGCTTGAGTTGAGGTAAACTGGTGGGTCGTATGCAGCCAGCCGATCCGTGGGATTACTTGTATCTCAAATGTTGCTCGTATTTCAAAGCAAAAATAGCTCCCTTGATGGCTCATATCTCAAAAATATTGTATGTTAGGGCACTCGTATCTCAAGGTACCACTGTATTTCAAATCTTTGACCTGATTCTTAGAATCCTCTAGTCTGCTGTTGAATCTCTGTATATTATTCATTTCAGTCAGTGTATGCTTAATTTCTGACTTATTCTTTTCCATTTTTTTTTTTTTTGGCATTCTCACTAAGGTCTCACTAAGTTCCTCAGAGGTTTCTAGAAGATTCTTGAGTAACCTTATGACCATGGTTTTGAACTCTATATCCAATATTTTGCTTTCATCCATTTCTTTCATTTGTGACATGTTTCTTTTGTCTCTGCATTTTGTCTATTTCCCTGTGTTTGTTTTTATGTATTGAGTAACTACTAAGTCTCCTTGAGTTGATAAAGTGGCCATATGTGGTAAGTGTCCTAAAAGGTCCAGTGGATCATCCTCTACAATCACCTGAGTTGGACACTCTTAGTGCACCCCTTTGTGGGCTGAGTGCACAGGTTTGTAGTTAAGCCTTGATTGATGTTGGTAGCACTGGGAGGAATTGACTGTCAGGCCAATTGGCTGTGACAATCAGCTGTGTCTACACTGAAAAAACTGCTATGCATTAGATAACCTTTTAGGGCAAGACTTGTTCTAGTGGGGTTTTGGTGCTCATTGAGTCTGCCCCTTACGTATGTCTCCTGTGGATGTGAACAGTTGTAATCTGGTATGGTCTCACACTAATCACTGGGTACACTGGCTCTTGGACTTCCAAGCAGGTGCAAAGTTAGCCACTGCCTGTGGTTGTCAAGCAGGAGCTACAGAGAGATCTGCAGATTCATCCGCTTTGTATCAGGTTTGGAAGTGCCCAGAGGAGGCCCAGCTATGTAGCAAGGAAGGCTGCTACTGCTGCTTGTTTAAGAGGTTTCAGGCTGAGAAAGGCAGACCATTCATATGCAAAAGCCAATGCACACAGTTTGGGTGTGGTTGTGAATTGTTTGGTGGGGTCTCAGAGAATCACCAGGGTGGAGAAAACAGCAATAGCTGCCAGTCAGCCTCACACAAGAGTGGTCCCTGTGTCCCTGTGCAGGAACAATGATCGCTGTAAGAACCTCTGAAAGAAAGCCACCCTTGCATTCCTGTCCCAATGCCAGAGAGTCCAGTTTCTCCCTGTATGTGTCTGGGTCCTCCAGAATTTCACCTGTCACAGAAGTTCAGAGAAAGCAGAAGTTTTTATCTCCCTTTGAATTAAAACAAAACAAAACAAAACAAAAAACAGCACACTCTGGTGCCAGCCCTTTCTGTGACTCCACACCTCCTATGTCTCAACGCACTTTCTTCAACTCTCTAGTTGTGGAACTTGCACTCAGCCAGCTTTTCCATAGTTCTGGATGATAGATGTTCTGCCTTTTAGTTATAACTTTGATGTAGTTGTGAGAGGCAGCACATATAGGTGTTTACCTATGCCATAATTTTAATTCTCTCATAACTTCTTTACTAACAGTCTTATCTTTGCCCTGATCATGCCCTTCCTTCCATGACATGCCCAGGTAGAAATTTATGATCATATTATCCTATGAAGTTAATTTTCATTGAACCTTTTTTTTATCACACTCTGCTTTACTGAACTAGCTTGATATGACTACTTACAATCGCATGATATAGAACTTTGAACTTACAAACATTAATAATGTTCATCAAAGAACTAACGAAAGCTAAAAGAAACAATGTAGAGAAAAAATGTTTTCTGTTGACTCTGGTACCACATAAATATTATGCCAATTAGTATAAAATTTTTGGTAAGAGTTGTTCTGGTCTCTAAATTTTTTCTGATGTTTTTTGCCTTAGCATTAAAATAGTTCCAAAAAGAAAATCTCAGGACTTATAGAGTACTAGATGTACTCATCATTAGATAAGTAATAAGAATTACTGTAAGATGAGTAATTCTAGTGGACCGCAATAATCAATTGTAAATTCTATTCAAGCCAATAACATTAAAATGTTTTCTTGAAATCATAAAAGAATAAGCTAACACACAAATTGAATACAGAGAAGATTTTCAAAATCTGAAAAGTGTTATTTGAGTTCCCTAGATAGTTTCCACATTGTTGAGTTCAGTAATTTTTTTATTAAAGAAAATTAACTCAGAGAAGACACAAAATGGCAGCTAAATAGGCAGAAGTGTCATACACTTCCTCCTCGAGCCAAGCAGGAAAAGCAACTTAATTGGAAAACCTCTACCATGAATTAACAAATTAGACACAGCTGATGAGATAATTTTCAATAAGGATGGGGATAAGATGCCAAGATAATGCCACTTGGCAGCCATAACCCATGAGGAACCAGAACTATTGCCTGGAAATGAGTGGCACAGTACCTTCTGGCAGGCTCTGAGACATCTGTAGGAATCACTCATCAGAACAACCTCCAGCACCAGGCCTCCTCACCAGCATGCTGGAATCCAGCTTCCTAGGATCCAGCTCCAGGACCTTGCAGTGAGTGCAAGCCAGGTGGACCTTGTGGGTCCCCAAAGTCCTCAGATGTGTGCTGCTAGCTGGACCCAGAGTCCCTTGTTGCCTGCTTTACCTTGAGCCCAGAGACTTGTTGCAGGGATGACATGGAGCAATCCAGAGTGCACAATACTCTGGGTCACAGGAGAGTATGGATTGTGTGACCCAGAGCAACCCACACTCACTTCATCACTGTCCAGAAGGGGCTACACAGTGCAACACACCACATGTCTCACTCAGGGCCACAGGAGAGCTCAGACTGTGCAACCCAGAGCAATCTGTGTACGCTTCACCCCAGTGCCCAAGACAGCCCTGCAAGGGCCATACAGAGAAACCTAGCATGTGTATCACTCAGGGCTACAGAATAGTGCATACTGTGTGACCAAGAGTAACCTACTCTAGCTCCACACTGGGGAGGGATGAACAGGAGCAACCTAGTGCATGCTTCACTCCAGAATATAAGGAAGAGAGGACTGTGCAGTTCAGAACAATCCACATCTGCTTCTCCCTGACTCCTGGAACAGTCCTCCAAGGGTTACATTGAACAACCTAGCACATGCTATAGTCAGAACTAGAGGAAAGTGCTGACAGGGAAACTTGGAGCAAGTTGGTGTGTCCAGCAAGAGACCACAGGACTGTCCTTCAAATCTGCTGCAAGAGGGAAATAAGATGCCACCCCACCATGGGTCATGGGGTAGCACAGCAAATTGCATGCCAGGGGGCTCTGGGACCTCATAGGAAGCCAGACATTAAAGGAACTATGCATATACTCCCATCACTCTGAGAATCTGAGGCAGACAACCGAGGGACCAGATATGTGGGAGAAAGGGCTATAACTCAGAGAAGAGATAATAAAGGCATGAAACTCAAAGCAGATCCGGCCCCTGGGCTAATGCTTTCTCTACCATGACTCTTATAGTGCATTCAACCTCTCAACCCCCAAACAGGGTGCCCAGGGACAGAAAGAGATAGTGAAAATGGGGTGACAAAAAAACAAAAACAAAAAAAACACAAAACATCCAAGGAAACAAAAGGAGGAAGCACAAGGAAAGGAACTAAATGAAATAGATGCATGCAATATCTCAGAAAAAGAATTCAGAGTAAGGGTTATAGTTACTAAAGCAGCTAGATGAGTAAATCAACAACTTATGTAAGAATCTAAAGGAACAAAGAAGGATATACCTACAATAAAAAAAATACAATGGGATTTTCAACAGTAGACTGGAAGAAGGAGAGTATCGAATTAGAGGTTTAAAAGCAAGGGCAGGAAATACACCCAATCTGAAAATCAGTTGGAGAAAAAAAAATTAGAAAGCAGGAGAGCTTAAGAGAGCTTTAGGACAACATGAAACAAAGTAACATCTTTATAATAGGGGTGTCAGAAGAACAGGAAGAGGAGCAATGATTAGAAAACCTATTTGAAAAAAAATAATGACAGAAAACTTCCCTGATTTGGGGAAGAAAAAGTCAATCACAGAGTCCTAAACATGATAACACACACACACACACACACACACACACACACACACACACACACACAATAAGACACATGGTAATTACAATAGCAAATGTTAATGACAAAGAGAGAATCTTTAAATGCTGCAAGAAAAAGACAGAGAGTAACCTAAAAAGGATCTCTCATAAGATTATCAAATGATTTCTCAACAGAAATACATCAGGCAAGAAGAGAATGGAATGAAGCAAATAAAGTGAGTAAAAGCAAAAGCAAGAGACTAAATCCAAGAATACTCTGTCAAGGGTATCATTCATAATTGCAGGTGAATTTAGGAGCTTTGCAGACAAAAAAAAAAAAAAGCTAAGTGAGGTTTTAACTATCAAGCCATCCATGCAAGAAGTTATAAAGGAGCTGTTGTAAAAAGAAGAAATAAAAGGGAATAAGAAACACAGGCATAAAGAATAAAAATGGCACCAAAAATGTACCTATAATAATAATAACTTAAATGTAACTCATTTAAATGCTCAAAAAAAAAAAAAAAAAGACCTCTGGTGGCTGAAAGGTTAAGAAATAATGACCCACCAAAACCGGTTTGGCTCAGTGGATAGAGCATTGGCCTGTGGGCTGAAGGGTCCTGGGTTCGATTCCGGTCAAGGGCATGTACCTTGGTTGCGGGCACATCCCCAGTTGGGGGCGTGCAGGAAGCAGCTGATCGATGTCTCTCTCTCATTGATGTTTCTAGCTCTCTATCCCTTTCCTTTTCTCTCTGGGGAAAATCAATAAAATATATTTAAAAAAAATGAAATAACAACCCAATAATGACCTTTGTTCTCACTACAAGAGACCCACCTCAGAACTAAGGTATCACACAGAATGAAAGAGAAGGGGTGAAAAAATATTGTTCACGCAAAGGGAAATGAAAAAAAAAAAACCAGCTGGGGTAGCAATACTTATATCTGACAAAATAGACCTCAAAGTGAAGACCATAACAAGAGATAATAAAGGCGATTTCATAATACTAAAGGGATCAATACAACAAGAGGATATAACTCTTATAAACATATATGCACCCAATACAGGAACACCCAAATACATAAAACGAAAACCTTCTGGAAGATATCAAGGGAGAGATTGAAAACAAAACAATCATAGTAGGAGGTTTTAATACCCAATTGACATCACTGAATAAACCTTCCAGATAAAAAAAAAATCAACAAAGAAACAGCAACCCCAAATGGCTCACTAGATTAGATGAAATTAATTTGACATCTTCAGAACATTTCACCCCAAAGCTATAAAATATGCATTTTTCTCAAGTGCACATGGAATATTTTCAAATATAGACTACATACTGGGACATAGGCAAAGTTTCTTCAATTTCAAGAAGACTGAAATCATATCAAGCATCTTCTCAGATCATAATGGCATACTATTACAAATCAACAACAATCCTAATAGATAAAAACCCAGGCTCATAACACACAAAATGACCAAAGACTTGATTGACCAGAAGTCAGTGTTGGGTTGCCATGGAGACCCAGCACTGACTGCCCACCACTCCAGCCACCGCAATCTAGCACTAACTTCTGATTGGGGCTGCAGATCAGGCCTGGAGAGAGGCCTGGAGAGTGAAGCAGTGTCTGATCCATAGTCTCCAGGGCAGCTGTTGATCAGTCCTTGCCTCTTTCTTTCTCTCAGGACATGGCCAGCAGCCATGCCTCTCTCTCTTCCTCTGGCCTCTGCTGAGGCTGCTGACCAGCCTCACCTATCTGATCAGGCCCATTGATAGGCCCAGAGACACTGACTGCCATAGAAACCAACCAACCAGAACCAAATCTGGGTGAAGTACGAGGATCCAATGGCTGCCTAGCAGGCAGAGCTTTTGATGCTGACTAGAATAGAACCTGACAAATCAGAACCTAATCTGGGTGAACTGTGAAGGCATAACCTCAGGTGGGGTTGAGGAGGATTTTAAGGGTAACAGCTGTTTGGTGTAAGGTGTAAGAATGCAGTTCAATATTTTAATGGCCAGTTTGGCAGTATGGTGCATATGGCTATTAGTCCAGATAGAGGGATTATATATTTTTTGACTGCCAAGAGCATCTTACACAACGAATGACTCTCTTATTTGTTATCTCAAAGTAAGGGTCTATGAAAAATACATCCTAGACAACCTAATTTAGAAAATTAAAACCAGCATGTCACAGTTTATAAAAATACATATATAAAGAAATCTAAGATTGAGATCTTTTATCAGGCAAACATTAAGTCAGGCCACAAAAATATTAGACAAATAGAAAAAGCATATAATTTTGTTTTAAGTTTCAGTCCATAAGTTTACAGCCTCAATAGGCATAAATCAAACTAGAGACAATATATAGGATGGAGGGAAAATAAATTCATTATTCTTATCTTTCATGAAAATTAAGGAGACAAATAAGTAAATACCTAGAATATCTATTGTACATAGCTAATAAACAGCCAAGAGTGTACACCAAGCTCTGTATCTTGAGAAAAGAATAGCATGCAATCTGCTTTCAAGCACCCATTAATTAGTTACAATGAGTGGAAATATTTTTAGGCAAAAAGAAATATTTAATTAAATTCTAAATGTAAAAACAAAACAAAACAGGGTGCATTCTCTCATCACTCTGAAAGTAATTATAGTAAGAACCACAATAATAATAAAGCCATCTGAAAAAAAACAAAACAAATAAACAGACAAAAAACAGAGATCTCTCTTCTTTGGTCATAGAGAAAATCCCATGTAACACTGTGAAATATCTGAAAAAATTCAAAATATATTTTTATACATAATTCACAAATAAACTCCTAAAATACTGTATTTTTTTCCTTATGTTACATGTGGTAACATTTGAGATACAAAAATCCACATAGCCAGTAAGGAGAGGAGTTGAACTTAAACTTTATTTCAAATGTGTTCTTCTACATTACTCATCAATGCCTTTCAAAGCATTAGCATTTTTCTTACTTCATCTGTAAATGAAGGACTTGAATTAGAAAATAATAGCTAGTTATGTATTGCTTACAATAGTGCATACAGTGTTACAGGTATTTTCCATGCATTAATATATAATCTTCATATAAATTCTATGAGATAAATATTATTATGATGCCTGATATAGAATAAGGCAAAAGTAGGTTTACAGTTATTAGTATCAGAAATAATAAAATAATTAATAAATAATAATACAAGAATAAGCTCTGTTTCACGTATTCACAATTATAAACCTGCTTTTGCACTACTCTATATACAGGAAAATAAATGGAGGCACAGAGTTAGATAACTTGTCTTACTTACATAGCTACTTAATAGTCAAATCAGTGTCTGAACCCAGAGAGTCTGGTTGGCTATAGAATTAGCAACATTTAGAGATCGCCTGTTTTCAAGGTACTTTCTACTTCTAGAGTTCTGTAAGACACATACCTTTGTATTGACTACATGAAGTTAGTTTATAAATGAAACTAGAGGTCTGGTGCATGAAGTTTGTGCACCTGCTCCAATCTGAGACCCTGTAAGGGATGTCTGACTACTGGTTTAGGCAGACAGTCAGACATTCCTCTCTTCTGGGACTGCTATCTCCTAACCACTCACCTTCCTGCCTGCCTGATTGCCCCTAACCACTCCCCTCTCAGCCTGATTGATACCTAACTGCTCCCCTGCCAGCCTGATCACCCCCAAATGCCCTCCCCTGCCAGCCTGGTTACCCCCAGCTACCCTCCCCTGTGGGCCTGTCATCCCTAACTGTCCTTACCTGGAGGTCTTATCAACTCCAACTTGCCCTCCCCTGGTGGCTATCTTGTGGCAGCCATCTTATGGAAGCATCGTGGCAGCCATTTGTGATGATGTCGTGCAACACCAACTAGGCTTTTATTATCTAGGATTGTACAACCTCAATAACAAATAACTATGAATCTGCTTAATAATCATGTTTGAACCATGTTTAGAACAGAATACTAGAGTTGTATTACCTGATTATAAAGAATTTGGAAATGAATCACACAATTGCTTTGCTACTTACAGTTAAAAATTATTTCCTTCCTTCTTCCTTACTATCTATAATAATAAAAGCATAATATGCAAATGAGAATAGATGTCCTCCCAGACAACTTTCCAGACAAAGCCAGGGCTGCAAGGGAAGCCAGGGTCATGATTGCCAGAGGTAAGCCAGTGCTGTCAGCCAGGGGTAGGAAGGCCTACTCTTGCATGAATTTCATGCTTCAAGCCTCTAGTGTAATAATATTACTTTATTATTTTGAACCTGAAAAATTGAACCAGAAAAGATAAACCTGAGTCAATATATGAGAGAGTAATCACAGTGGTAGATATCAACATTAACAGAACGAAAGAAAGTAAGAAAAACAAGGTGGTCATATATGTTCTTCAAAGTCCCCTTCTGAAGAGAGGTTAGGGTTTATGATATCTACTCCAAAGTCTCAGAGTATACTGGTGTAAAGGAAAGTTGGCTCTTATTTTGAATGTCAGTTTTTTCTCATGATAATATGACATTTCCAAATGTTAAAAGTACAACTGCTTATTAGAAAGTTAACCCCAAGTTTGCCTCTGAATTCCTATAAATTATTTTTACTTAATCCTATCTAATAAAACAGTAATACTCAAATTGACCATACTTCCACTACAACCACAAACCACACCCACCAGCCACATTCACCAGCCAATCAGAGCAAGTATGCAAATTAGCCTAACCAAGAAGGCTACAGCCACAGACAGAGCAGAAGGGAGTCTTGGGTTGCCCCTGGCCCAGGAGGAAGCCAAGCTTTCTGCACTCCCTGGTTTCCCAGGCCTCCGCTTAAGGCTACAAAGTTTCAATGAATGTGCCAGCAGAGGCTTGGCTCCACTCCAGGCTATAAAGTTTCAATTGTAGAAAAAAAATAAATCCCAGATACCAGGGCCTCCATTTAGGTCACCAGGGGGAGTGGCTGGCCTGTAAATTACCACAGGCCCCTCCCAGGCCACCCCATGCCCCAAGGGAACACCCACCATGATCCAAGACACCTTTCAGGGCAAACCAGCTGGCCCCCACCCATGCACCAGGCTGTATTCCTATATAATAAAAGAGTAATATACAGATTAGCCATCACTCCAACATACAAGATGACTGCCCCCATGTGGTCAAATACAGCTGCCCCCATGTGGACACAAGATGGCCAGCAACGGAGGGTAGTTGGCAGGGACCAAGCCTGCAAGGGAGGGCAGTTATGGGCAATCAGGCCAGCAGGGGAGGGTACTTGAAAGGGACCAGGCCTGTAAGGGAGGGCAGGAGGGGGTGATCAAGCCTGCAGGGGTGGGGTGGGCAGTTAGGAGTGATCAGGCTGGCAGGGGAGGGTAGTTAGGGGCAGACAAGCCCACAGAGGAGGGGCAGACAGGCTGTCAGGGGAGTGGTTAGGGGGTGATCAGGCCGCAGGCTGCAGGCAGAGGTAGTTAGGGGAAATCAGGAAGTCAGGCAAGTGAGTAGTTGGAAGCCTGGGTTGTAAGAGGGGTGTCCGACCCCAAGGATGGGGCCTAAATGGGCAGACATTCTTCAAGGGCTCCCAGATTGCAGAGGGAGCAGGCTGAGCTGAAGGACACCCCCCATACACAAATTTTGTGCACCAGGCCTCTAGTAAATATACATAAGCTTTAATATTTTATTGGGTTGCAAAACAATTATGAACTTTAATTAAACTATAAGTCTGACAAGATAATCTTAATTGTCAGTAATTTTCATGACTTGGTGAAAAAACTGAAAATATTTGTAATATTATTGGCATTTTTTTCTTATAGTTGAATATTTTATGGAAGTTGTTTATATAGCAAAGTAATGGTTTATGTATTGTTTATGTTAATTTGAAGAATGAATAAGCTATTAGAACATTGCACTATTCTAGTTCATTTGACCCATTCAAAATTGATTTAGTGCATGAAACAACAATGAATTCATTTATTACTTTAGTTATAAAAGCAATGTTAAAATTCTGTTTATTCAAGAATGGAAACACTTTTACTTTACATAAGGAATTTAACACAGTTCATTTTCTTCAGGTATACATTGTGAGAAACAATTTATAAACATTATATTTCTCTCTCTAGATACTACAGTCCCATATTGCACTCATTTCCCAAAAGCAGTTGCTTACAAAAAAAAATCATCTTAAGGAGATTCATTTTCATTTTTCCCACAGCCAGATGGTTTTCCAAGCAAAGACACATACTAACATAAACAGCTTTTGCCCTATATTTTGAGAAATTAAAAACTCCTGGTATTCTATAAATGGCACAGAAACTACCACGCCGTTTTTAGTTGAATGAAGAGTTTTTGAACAGTATTTATAACTAGAGGCCTGGTGCAGGAAATTCTTGTACAGGGTGTGTGTGTTCCTTAGCCCAGCCTGCACCCTTTCTAATCTGGGACCCATAGAGGGATGTTCTACTGCCCATTTAGGCCTATCCAAGTAGGATCAGGCCTGCACAGGAAGTCATACTTCCCTCTCACAACCCAGGACTGCTGGCTCCCAACTGCTCGCCTGCTTCCTGATTGCCCCTAACCACTTCTGCCTGTCAGCATGATCACCCTCTAACCACTTCCCTGCCAGCCTGATTGATTTCTATCTGATGCCCTGCCAGCCTTTTTGCCCCCATCTACCTTTACCTATAGGTCTCATTACTCCTAACTGTCCTCTCCTGCAGACCTGTTTCCCTCCCCCTCTAACTGCTCTTCCCTGCATGCCTGGTCACCTCCAACTGCTCTCTTCTGCTGGCCTGGTCACCCCTAACTGCCCTCCCCTGTAAGCTTGATAACCACAACTGTCATCCCTTGAAAGCCTGGTCCCTCCTAACTTCCCTCCCCTGCTGGTCTAATCACTCACAACTGCCCTCCCTTGCAGGCCTGGTCCTTCCCAAGTGCCCTCCCCTGCTGGCCATCTTGTGGTGGCCATCTTGTGTCTACATGGGGGCAGCCATCTTTGACCACATGGGAGCAGCCATCTTGTGTGTTGGAGTGATGGTCAATTTAAATATTACTCTTTTATTAGATAGGGTAGATGCCTGGTGCATGGGTGGGGGCAGGCTGTTTTGCCCTGAAGGGTGTCCTGGATCAGGATGGAGGTACTCTTGGGATATGGTTTGGCCATGGTGAGGGGCCTCTGTTAGTTTTCAGGCCAGCCACACACCCTTGTTGACCCAGGAGGAGGCCCTGGTATCTGGGATTTATTTATTTTCTATAATTGAAACTTTGTAGCCTTGAAAGGAGGCCTGGGCCAGCAGGTTTTGCAGAAAGTTTGTCTTCCTCCATTGCCTGGGAAAGCCAAGACTCCTGCTTGTTCTGTGGCTGCAGCCATTTTAGTTGGTTTAATTTGCATATCCACTCTTGATTGGCTTGTTGGTATAGTAGAGGTATGGTCAATTTGCATATCACTCTTTCATTAGATAGGATACTGTTGCTATTGATATTTGTACTAGAAATCTTCCTGATAAGAGTAGTAAGAATGTTTGTACTTGCATTTCTTTACATTATTCACAAATTCTTCCTGCTAAGATTAGAAAATAGCTACATTTTTCAGAAACACATATAGTTCATATGTGAGGGAAGTTAAATAAAAAAACATGTTGATAAACTTCCTGGAGATGAATACATAGAAGGTTTCCTACTTTGCTATAATTTTGTTGTGCATACAACAACTGTGCATCCAAAAATGAGGGAGGTTTCACCATTAACCTTGGTATTTTCAAGTTTTACCACACTTCCTCACCTAAATTTTTTTGAAAGAATCTAAAATCTAATTTCTATCAGATTAAAATCTGAAAGATCTAAAAATCTAATTTCTATCATAATCTTTCCATAGTAACTATCTGAAGGGGCTCTTTCAAGTTATAGATTTCACCTCCAATACTAACAAACAAACCTGGATTTTGATACACATCTTATAACCCACAATAAAATAAAATTCTCTAATGATCCATTTCCATCATTACAATAGATAACATTTGGGAATCAATGCTACAAATAACTGGAGTATCCTCCAATCGGTATTCCATCATACCTGTAATTGAAGACTCTCTCTCTCTCCTTCACACCATCCCTTCTCCTTCACACTTCCCATATCAGCATAGTTGATATAATGGGAAGAACAATGTCATCCATTTTTCTAATTATTTCTATGAAAATTAAAAAAAAATTATTTTTCATTGCTTTTCTTAGTTTCAGGCAAACTTTCCTTGGCCACTGAGATTATATCAGGGTTTTTTTTTTTAAGAATAAAATTGATTTATCAAATATTTAAGAAATTTATACAGTGCTAATATAATAGTTTTATATAAAACTAGAGGCCCAGTGTACGAAATTCATGCAACTCAGTCCAGGAGTGTCCCTCAGCCCAGCTTACACCTTCTCC
Source organism: Lasiurus borealis (assembly GCA_004026805.1). NCBI lineage: Eukaryota > Metazoa > Chordata > Mammalia > Chiroptera > Vespertilionidae > Lasiurus > Lasiurus borealis. The sequence goes on from PVJN01001407.1 coordinate 118,737, forward strand.
AACCTGGGACCCCTTGAAGGATTTCCAATCACCTGACATCCCTCTCACAATCCATGACTGCTGGCTCCGAACCACTTGCCTGCCTCTGCCTGATTGCCCCTAATGGGTTCTGCCTGCCATCCTGTTCAACACCAAAGTGCTCCCAGGCCAGCCGATTGCTTCTGCTGGTTTGGTCCCACCTAACTGCCCTCCCCTGCTAGTCTGGTCTCCCCTAACTGTCTTCCCCTGCAGGCCTGGTGCTCCCTCAACTGCTCTCCCTTGCAGGCCTGGTCCCCCAAAACTGCACCCAACTGCCCCCCCCCCCTGCCAGCCATCTTGTGGTGGCCATCTTGTATCCACATGGGGGGCAGCAATCTTTGACCACATGGGATGGCCAGCCTGATCAACACCCAAGTGATCCCAGGCCAGTCAATTGCCCCTGCTGGTTTGGTCCCACCTAACTGCCCTCCCCTGCTAGTCTGGTCTCCCCTAACTGTCTTCCCCTGCAGGCCTGGTGCTCCCTCAACTGCTCTCCCTTGCAGGCCTGGTCTCCCAAAACTACACCCAACTGCCCTCCCCTGCCAGCCATCTTGTAGTGGCCATCTTATATCCACATGGGGGGCAGCAATCTTTGACCACATGGGGTGGCCATCTTGTGTCTTGAACTGATAGTCAATTTGCATATTACTCTTTTATTACATAGGATTTGTCCTTTTCTGTTTACACTTATCTCTGCCACTAGAATGCGACATCACAGATAGCAGGAAATATAATTTGCTTACTACGGATTTAAATTGCAAAACCTAGTATGTATCCTCAGAGAGATTGGCTATCAGTGTCTACAACTGCTGATACTAGCTACATAGATGTTTCTAGCTCTCTATCTCTCCTTTTCTCTCTAAAAAATCAATCAATATATTTCAAAAAAAAGAAAAAAAAGAAGTTGTTCATATAGATTAAGTACAAGTGTTAAATTGGACTTGAGCTACTTCTCATGGCTAATACTGCCATTAGAGAAGCAATCAAGATGTGTTTATTTAAAATTTTCCAGATCAATTCTAAAAATACTGATATTAATAATATTAATAATCATATTTACTTTGCCAAACTTTACACATGTGATTACATTTGCATATCATAATAATCATATTGGGGGAATCTATTTTTATACCACTTTTACACACCAAACAGATGAGGATGAAACCATAGATTTTCCAACTCACACAGCTAGTGAACATTAGATCCAGGACTTGAATCTTCAAAGTCTACTTGAGACTCCTTTTATGGTGATAAGGTTGGAACATTTTAGATAATTACAACAGAAGAAGTAAAAAAACAGAACTAATTGTTATATTACACAATGTGGATTTGAATTGTTATCACTTCTTATCACCATTTTTCTTCTGATTGGTACATATAATTACGCAAGAGAAGGGGTGTCCCTAGAATAAAAATACTAATGGACATGGGCTTGGAGTTAAACAAGTTATAACTGTTCCACTAAGGGCATTTCTGAAAAAGCAACTTAATTCAAATATAGTCTCTTATTCTTTACAGCCATTCATGATTTATTCCAAGTTGAGGCTCCTAACCATAAAAATTTTTATTAAAGATCTTTCTTTCTTTCTTTCTTTCTTTCTTTCTTTCTTTCTCTTCCTTCCTTCCTTCCTTCCTTCCTTCCTTCCTTCCTTCCTTCCTTCCTTCCTTCCTTCCTTTCTTTTTTTAATATATTTTGCAGAAAGGAAGGGAGAAGGGAGAGGGATAGAGAGTTAGAAACATCGATGAGAGAGAGGCATCAATCAGCTGCCTCTTGCATGCCCCCTACTGGGGATGTGCCAGTAACCAAGGTACATGCCCTTGACTGGAATCGAACCTGGGACCCTTCAGTCTGCAGGCAGACGATCTATCCACTGAGCCAAACCGGTTTCGACAAGAGAGTTGCTTTTCTTTATCCTTTCAATTATTCTTTATTTTTGTAATGTGTTGCTGTTATTTAACAATGAAAGCAAGTAATTTATAAACATTTATATCAACCCTTACATTAGGCTTGATATTACAGAGAAAAATGGAACACGTGTTGCATGGTGCTTAATTATATACACTCTACTTATTTCTCCTAAAGAAAAATCTTTATTATTCAAGGGGGTTGTATGTGTGTGTGTGTTTATGTGTGTGTGTGTATTAACCAGCTTTAAAGTACTATATCTCTGGTTTGCAGCTTATTTGACAGAAAGCTGTGTTTTCACCTCATTTGGATGAAAGTTTGCAGAAGACAGTGCAGAAGAATTCGTATTTAGATACTACCTCCCAATGACTTGTCAATAATAAAAACTAAAGGAAGCATTGATTCTTATCTCTCATTAAAATAACTGCAAAGGTGTCATATTAGTCAAGTATAACATAAAAAAATAATTTAGCAAAAAAGGTCTTTCTTGGTTAATGTAAACATTTTAGCAATAACAAAGTTGTTTTGTTTTTTTTTTAGGGAAGACGCTTAGAACAAAATTTAAAAAAAAAATAACAGTCTGTGTGATTTTATATTATACTCTTTTTTTCCAATTTCACTCTCTTTTAACTTATTTTATAAGCACATTAATTTTAAAATCAAGGAAATGCATTTCTAAATTTCAGTTGCTGTAATTTTCTTATGACCCAGTCTTAATACTTTCATTGCCTTTCATTACTGTTGATGTAACTTTGAGGGCAAGATCAGCAGAAGGGGCTGTTGCTAAGAATCTGGTCATACATCCACTGCTAAGGCTTCCATGTCTTTTGAATAATAATGTCAAAGACTTAAGACAAAAGCCTTTGTCTTCAGTAAAATCTAAATATAATAATATTGATAATTATTATAGAATTATCAGTGATTATCAGGCCAGCAGGGAAGGAAGTTAGGGTTGACCGGGCCAGCAGAGAAGGGCAATTGGGGGATATCAGGCCAGAAGATAATTCTAGTATAATTCTAAAGTATAATAATATATATTATACACCTTGATTTTAACCAACAACATTGTCTTAAAGATAATTTTCAGACACATATTTAGAATTCAGCTCTTTGGGCTATTGTTCATCTTAAATAATACCTTTTACTTAAATGTAGCCAATAATGTTGTAAAAGGAAGTATGGAGCCAGGTAAGTACTTGAAAAAATTGGGGAGGGACCACTTTGTAAAGTATATGATTTTCTGACCACTATGCTGTACACCTGAAACTAAAGCAAAATAAACTGTCATTGAAAAATAAAATAAAATAAACAAACATTTCCTTTATATCCATTTAATGGCCATAATAAAGAATAATAATCTGTTCTATATAATAAAGAGGTAGTATGCAGATTGACCATTACTCCAAGATACAAGATGGCTGCCTCCATGTAGTCAAATATGGCTGCCCCCATGTGACATAAGATGGCCACCACAAGATGGTCAGCAGGGGAGGGAAGTTGTGGGGGGCCAGGCCTGAAATGGAGGGCAGTTATTAGCAATCAGGCTAGCAGGGGAGGGCAGTTGGGGAAGACCAGGCCTGAAGGGGAGGGCAGTTGGAGAGGTAGGCTCTGCAGAGGATGGCAGTTGCGGGGGGCCATGACTGCAGAGAAGAGAAGTTAGGGGTGACTGGGCCAGCAGAGGAGGGAAGTTGGGGATGACCAGGCCAGCAGGGAGGGCAGTTAGGGGTGACCGGGACAGCAGAAGAGGGAAGTTCAGGGAGACTGGGCAAGTAGGGGAGAGCAGTTGGGGGAGAACAGGCGAGAAGAGGAGGGAAATTGGGGGAACCCAGCCTGCAGGGGAGGGCAGTTTGAGGAGACCGAGCCTGCAAGATAGGACAGTTGGGGCAGACCCAGGTTAACAGGGGAGGGCAGTGGGGGAAACCAGGCCTACAAGGGAGGACAGTTGGGAGGGACCAGGCCAGCAGGGGAGGGTAGTTGGGGATAACCAGGCATGCATGGGAGGACAGTTAGGATCAACCAAGCCAGCAGAGGAGGGCAGTTAGGGATGACCAGGTTGGTAAGGGAGGGCTGTTAGGGGTGACCAGGCCTGCACAGGAGGGCAGATAGGGGTGACTTGGACAGCAGGGGAAGGAAGTTGGGGTGACCAGGCCTGCAGGGGAGAGTAGTTAGTGGCAATCAGGCCTGCAGGAGAAGGTAGTTAGGGGCAATCAGGCCTGCAGAGGAGGGCAGTTAGGATGACCATGCCGGCAATGGAAGGAAGTTAGGGGTAATGGGGCCAGCAGGAGAGGGCAGTTGGGGGCAAACAGGCCAGGAGGGTAGGGCAGTTAGGGGCAACTAGCCTGGTAAGAGAGAGCAGTTAGGGGTGACCAGGTCAGCAGGGGAGGGCAGTTGGGGGCAACCAAGCTTGCAGGGGAGTGGTTAGAGGTGATCTGGCTGGCAGGCAGAAGTGGTTAGGGACAATCAGGCAGGCAGGTAGGTGAGCAGTTGGGAGCCAGCAGTCCTGGATTGTGAGAGGGATGTCCAATGGGCAGTTGGACATCCCTCAAGGGGTCCCCGATTAGAGATGGTTCAGGATGGGCTGAGAGACACCCCCAAAATGCATGAATTTTGTGCACCAGACTTCTAGTATCCTTAATAATTAATGCTATTTTCCCTCAAGAGTAAAATATATTTTTCAAATTTTTATCTTTATTTTTAAATTTATGAATGTAGCAACCCAGCAAACATACAACATTGTTATTATTTGTGGATATTATTTCACTAGATTGCATGCAAGTTAATTGTACTGACAGAATTATGCTTCACATATACTTATTAAACCATAAATTTCCAAAGTCAATCAATCATAGTCTACTGAAAATGTATTTATTTCTATTAAATTTTAAAATAAAATTTTGTTGAAGTAACATTGGTTTACAACATTATGTAATATTTTATAATTCCACATGTATATATACTACATCGTGCTCATCACCAAAAGTCTAGTTCACCACACATTTATTCCCCTTTATAATTTTACCTTCTTTCCATTTCCTTCTGCTCTGGTTGCTTGCCTATATGAGATATGTTTTGTTTTGTCTATTCATTTGTTTGTTTTTTTTTCCTATTTCATATAGCATACTACCCTTGATGCCCATCCATGTTGTTATAAGTGGCAATATTTCACCTCTTTTTTTTTCTAAAATATATTTTATTGATTTTTTACAGAGAGGAAGGGAGAGGGATAGAAAGTCAGAGACATCAATCAGTCGCCTCCTGCACGCCCCATACCGGAAATGTGGCTGCAACCAAGGTACATGCCCCTGACCAGAATCGAACCTGGGACCTTTCAGTCCCCAGGCCGAGGCTCTATCCAATGAGCCAAACCGGTCTCAGCTATTTCATCTCTTTTATGGCTGAGTTGTGTTTCACTTATCCGTTCATCCATCAATGGACACTTAGAGAATATCCATATTTTGACTGTTATAAATAATGTTTCAATAACACAAGCATGCATATATCTTTTCAAATAAGTGTTTTCATATTTTTGGCATGAATACTCAGAATTGGAACTGCTAGATCATATGATAGTTTTATTCTTAATTGTTAACGATCTTGTGTACTGTTCATTATTTTTGTTTTTTACTGTCCATACCAATTTATATCCCCATCAACAGTGTGCAAGGGTTCTCATTTTTCCATATCCACTCCCAACACTTGTTTTTTGTCTCTTTTATGATAATCATCCTAAAAGGTATGACATAATATCTCACTGTGGTTTTAATTTGTATTTACCTACTAATTAGTGATGTTAAACATCTTTTCATGTGCCTGTGGCCATCTCTAGGTCTTTGGGAAAATATCAATCTGCCTATTTTTTAATCAGGTTGTTCATTTTGGTGGGTTCTTATGTTGTTGTTAGGTTGCAGGAGTTCTTTATATAACTTGGATATTAACTTCTCATAAGATATATTATTTGAAAATATCATTCCCATTTAGTAGGTTGCTTTTTGTTTTCCTTTGCTGTACAGAACCTTTCGCTTGATTCAGTCCCATTTGTTTATTTTTGCTTTTGTTTCCCTTTCCTTTGGAGTCAAACCCACAAAATCACTGCTACCACTAATATCAGGGAGTTCACTGTTTCTATTTCCTTCCATATACTTTATAATTGTAGGTATTACATTAAAGTCTTTAAACTATTTTGAGTTAATTTTTGTGAATTAACTCAGAAAGTTCAATTAATTCAGAAGTAAAATTAATGAATAGGAAGCATACTTTACCGAAGAGATTGAACTCTTTACCAAAGCATATATTATCAAAGAAATTGAGATAGTGGTCTAGTTTCATTCTTTTGCATGTGGCTTTCCAGTTTTAACATCACTATTTATTGAAGAAACTTTCCTTTCTTCCCTATATATCCTTTATATCTTTCTTCCCTATGTATCCTTTATCCTATATATCCTTTATACCTTCCCTATATATCCAGAATAACTTTGCTGGATACAGTATTCTTGGCTGGCAGATTTTTATCTCTCAATATTTTGAATATGTTTTTCCACTCTCTCTTGTCCTGTAGAATTTCTGTTTAGAAAACTGCTAATAGTGCCTTAGTAGCTTTACTGACTGCCACCCCCCACCCCCCACTCTCCTCCACCTCCGCTGGCTTCTTTTAAAATTCTTTTTAATTGCATTTTTAAAATAATTGAATATATATAATGTGTCTTGGAGAAGGTTTTTTTTGTATTGAGATAATTAGGTATTCTAAGCCTCTTGTGCTTGTATGCCCAGTTTCTTCCCTAAGTTTGGGAAGTTTGCTTCTATTATTTCTTCAAATAGGCTCTGTGTCCCTTTATTGTCTTTTTGGGATTAGGCAACATTATCCTTATGTTGCCTATTCTGGTGAAGTGAAATCATTCTTGTGGAGTTTCATAAAAACTATATATATATATTAGTTCTCACTCCTCTTTCACCTGAATTATTTCTAAATTTCTTTCTTTGAGATAGCTATTCTCTGTTCCATAGTGTATGATCTATTCCTGGTGCATTCTAGTGCATTCTTCATCAGATTTATTGAGTACTTCAGTTCCAGAATTTCTATTTGCTTCTTTATTAGAGTTCAATCTCTTTGGTAAAGTATGTTGCCTATTCATTAATTTTACTTCTGAATTAATTGAACTGTCTTTCTTAGTTATCTTGTAGCTCCTTGACTTTCTCCACCAAGGTTATTTTGAATTATTTTTCAGCTAGATGTCAATGTTTCATTAGTTCATGTTTGATCTCTGGAGAATTATCAATTTTGTTTTTGATACCATGTTACCATGATTGTTCATGGTGCTTGATGTGTTGTTCCTGTGTCAGCACATTTGATGTAGCAAAAATCTCTTAAATAAGACTTCATTTACTGAATCTAACAGTTCAACGGGTTGGTAATTAGAAGCTTTCTTTGTTTTCTAGTAGTTGGCACTATGTCACAAGTTCTTGATTTCTCTTGAGTTGCCTCTAGTTATATTTAAGAGCCAGCATTTTCCAACCTCAACTGTCTCTGCGAGAGGTTCTGGCTTGTGTTTGCTTCCGAGGTCTATGGTTTCCTATGGTCATGGGCATCACCACTGGAGTCAGATGGCAGGTGCCTCTCTAGTGTCCAAGGTCATAGCCACCTTCATTGTGGTGGGAGAGAGGGGAAGAAGCACAAGTGCAGCTGAGGGGACATGAGTCGTGGGTCCTGCCATCACTGCTGCCCAGTTGCTCATGGCCTTTGACATCACTACAGCCTGGAAATTAGAGTCACATGCACGCTAATCTCAGCCTGTTGCTACACTGTTCTGTGTGTGTGTGTGCTGCTGTCTTCACAGGGCTGTCTACCCTCTGTGTTTCTTTCTCTTCTTCTTATAACAACACAGTCATATTAGATTAAGCTTTCACCCTACTTCGATGTGACCTCATTTTACCTAATTACACCTGCAATGACCTTATTGATGAATAAGGTCACATTCTGAGGCACTAGAGCTTAAAACTACAACATATGATTTTGAACAAACAGTCAAACATAAAACTAGGTAAACCAAAAATGTTGCAAAACCAGCAGTATTTTTGCTTATTTCAGAGTTTGATTGGCTAGCCAGAAGATTATGTCTAGGTCAGTTTGAGATGCTATAACAAATACACGTAGGGTGGCTTAAAACAAACAAAAAATATGTCTCACAATTTGGGATGCTGGGGAGTCCAAGATCAAGATGCCAGCTGATTTGGTCTGGTGGGCACTCTCTTTCTGGTATGTTTCAAGTGGTAGGGAAAGAGAAAAGAAGCAGCTCTCTTGTCTTCTTTTGCATAATGGCAATATGAAGTCTCTATACTAATGATGTCTTCCCCCTCCAAAAGCCCTACACCAAATACAATCACAATGGGAATTAAAATTTCAACTATGAATTTTGGGGTTACAAACACTTAATCAATAGCAGACTACATTAAAAATAATATTTTTCTTCAATAAAAGTTGAAAAGTCAAAAAGCAATGTGATGTTTTAATATTTATCAAAGTGAGCAAGGTTTAAACATAGTATTTTAGACCAAGTAGCATGATAAAAATGTTAACTTTTATTTCATCATTTTTTTAGTTTTCTAAAGCATACAACATTTTTTCAAGTAAAATTTGTTATTTTTGTGATATTCAATATTGTAAGATAACAATTATATTTATGACTGAAAACATTATACCAAAACATATAAAATATTTAGGAATTTTATATAATTTCTGAATTTTATATTGCAATGAAAAATTTAATATACAAATATGACCTAAGAAAGTTTAATATTACTTTTATTTGAAAGATGTTTCCCATGAAATTTAACATATTAAATAGGCCTAAATATATTAACTCAGTATCAATTAATTCAATCTCAATAAAATTCAATCATAATTAACACATTTAGAGATGGTTCAATATGACTACAATCTTAACTTTGAATACCTAAGTTAGTCTCATAACTTCTTTTTCTTCTATTTACAAAATCTTATTTTATTCTAATACCACACTGTAGAAAATACCTTCACTCACTCAAATTTCCATAGTTGACAACATTTATTTTCCTGTTTGGTCTTTGATTCAAAGGCATCAATGTAATATTATTACTATTTTGCATTTAATTGTAAAATTCATTGTACCAAACACAGTTATTAGACTATTCAAATTTTATTTCAAGTTAAAAAAATGTCAGGCCTAGTGTGGTATTTAAGAATATGATCTGAAGCCAGAATGCATGGGTTCAAATATCTGTTCTACTATATCCTTGCTTTTTAATATTGGTCATAATATTGAACTTTCTACATCCCATTATCTCATCAGTAAAAATGTAATAATATTAATGTCTACCCGGGAGAGTGATCCTTAAGATGAAATGAGTTAACATGCTTAAAACATTACACTTATTTTTTTTGGCCAGATGAAATTATTTTGTAAGAATAAAATATTATTACTAATATATAAACTGAGTTTGAAATATGATTTTTAGGAAGCTTTCACATCTATCTAATTTAGGATACATGGAATGGGAACCTGGGAGTGGATTCTGTTTCTGATACTTACTGCTATGTGAGCTTAAACTAGCTCTGGAAATTCTACAATCCATACTCAATTTTGTCCTGCAAATTAGGAATAGCCTGTTGCACAAGGGTTGAAAAAATGGATAAAGGGCTAAGATAAATATTTGACAAATTATAATCTTGCAATCCTAACTTCTCCCTACTTTCTTCAAGTTCAACTTTGGGTAGTGAGAAAAAAAGAACTGGAAATATAAAAGGCCAGGAGACTAGGAAGCAATTAAGATGCTGCTGCACTATCAATAGTAACATGAGAAGAGAGCCAGATAGAGTCAATAGCAAGGAGAAATGGAAAGTATAGAAAGTAGGATTCACATTCTTGGTAAATGACTAAATGGAGGCATGAGTAATGATATAAAGGTTTCTCCAAAGTAAGTTCTTTAGGATGATAACATTTCATTATGCATATTTTTTAAAGATACCACTTTTTATATGTTTTTGTTGACTTCAGAGAGAGAACGTGAAAGGGAGAGAGAGAAAGATCAATGATGAGAATCATCCATCAGCTGCCTCATAGATGATTACTACTGGAGATCAAGTCCTCAACCCAGGCATGTGCTCTGACCAAGTAGAACCATGACCTCCTGGTCAATACTTAACCTCTTAGCACGCAGTCCAGGCTGCTATGGATATTTTTCACACAAGTTACATATGTTGCTAGTATCTATAATACAGTATAGTATTTTTTTACCCTTCTAAGTCTTTAGACCTCATACTGCTCTGGTTTTATTCTTTTCTTTATTTTTATTCCATTATTGCTCCCAAGCATATTCCTACCAAGTAGTCATGGTTTTCTCTGCAACTTGAGAGAAGCATCTAATATAGCATATAAAAAAGCATTTTCATCAGGGAAATGCTGTATCAAATTTTATTATACTGTGGGCTCTGTTGTGCTTATGAGTTTGACTATGTGTGGTAAGAGAAATCTCTGGCAATAATTTCAATATTTCCAGTTATTTGAAAATCAGTGTCAGCATTATTAATGATTTTAGAGAATATTTTACCTATGTAACTTATTACTTATGAAAGAATATACTAAGAAGTAATTTGAAAATCCTAACACATATAAGTATTAACAGTTACTACTATGTTATCCAATATAACTAAAATCAATTAACAAAATGCATATTTACATATAACCTGGTCTAACTTTTAATTCTATTTAAAAACTAAAATAAAACTTATAAAATATAAATAAACACAAAATCCCAATCTTAAAAATTAAATTCTATTAACAGACTTTGATTGGAAACATAGCAATTTGCATCCAATGAATAATTTATGTTTTACACAAAAATATTTATTTATAACTTACTTATAAATAAGGAAATATTATGTTATTGTTATTACTTTATTGGCCTTGAAGGTTTGTTGGAAATTTGGGCTCTTTTAAGCCTCCCAATGTAAATAATTCAAAATAAAAAAGGATAAGAACATCTTGATAAAAAATTTTATAGAATAGAATTTAAGGTCTAAATAAAACAAAAATATGTTGATATGAATACAAGAAACATAATGATAACATTTAATGCAACCCATCAGTGAGATTTAAAATTCAATGTCTCTATTAGATGAAATGATATATTACACTAAATTAGAACAACTAGACGAGTTTTTCATAAAATACTTTTAGAGTCTATAATATAGAGAGCAGTTAAAAGTCACTGAAATCTCAATTTCAAGCTATCAGGTTCTAAACTCATAATTTACAGTCCTAATATGGCAACTAGCATGGTAGTTCTAAACAGAACCCAGGAGATGGCAGTAGGCTATTATAAAGTTATCAGGAAGACTGAAAAATAAATTTTACATTGCCAATATTACATATGTTCATAGAGAATTTAATGAATAAATCATGCTATCTTTTCTAATGTAACACAGACACCACATCCCTAAATGCACTGTATTATGCTCTGGTTTTGTGGTTATGACTCAAATATTGCTGGATATTACAAACACATAATATTTTTCTCTTATTAGAGGGCAACAATTACTCTAAACTCCAATCTCATTAAAATCCAGTCATAATTAACAAGATGGTTCAATATAAGTAAAACATTATTAACTTTAAGATTTCTATTCATTCATCTCAAGCTCTATATACATAAAATAAAACAAGATATAAAAATAACTCTAAAACACTATGCAAATATAAGATTATTTTTCTCACATAGATCTCAAAGATAAGAAGTTTTAAGATGAATAACTAGCCCTAGCTGGTTTGGCTCAGTGGATAGAATGCCACCCTGTTGACAGAAAGATCCTGGGTTCGATTCTGGCCAAGAGCACATGACAGTTGTGGGCTTGATCCCCAGTGGGGGGCTTGCAGGAGGCAGCAGAAAAATGATGTTCCCTCATCATTGATGTTTCTACCTCTCTCTCCCTCTCCCTTCCTCTCTGAAATCGATAAAAATACCTTTAAAAACAAGAAGAATATCTATTCAAAAGCATCAAATGCTTCATTCAGTATAGTTAAATAAAATGAAGCCCAGGAGAAAAGTCACTAGGTTTAGTATTTTTTGAGAGTATATCTTGAATAAAGTGGTAAATATGCCTTGGGCTGGATAAGGAATTGTTTCCCATTGCTTCTATTGTACAGTGTAGTGGTTCCACACACTGGTTCCAAAGTTAGATCACCTGGGTTCATAACTCACTTTCCAGCTGTGTAACCTTGAGTAAATCACTTAAATCTCTGTGCCTTTGTTTGTTCATTTCTATGAAGAAGGTAATAACAGCAACTGCCTTAACTGGAAACACTCCCTGTCAGTGCCTCCTCTGTAAAATGAAGACAATGCCTCACTTTATGATGAACTTCAAATGAGAAAATGTATACCAAAGCTATTCTATATTATAAAAGTGTAATATGCTAATCGACCGGACAGCAGACCAATGGGTCGCTATGACATGCACTGACCACCAGGGGGCAGACACTCAATGCAGGAACTGCCCCCTGGTGATCAGTGCACCCTCACAGGGGGAGCACTGCTCAGCCAGAAGCTGGGCTCACAGCTGGCAAGAGCAGCAGCAGTGGCAGGAGCCTCTCCCCACCTGTGCAGAAGCACTAAGGATGTCTGACTGCCGGATTAGGAGTGGCCTAAACCATTAGTCAGACATCCCCTGAGGGTTCCCGGACTACAAGAGGGCACATATTGGGTTGAGAGACCCCCCCAAGTGCACAAATTTTATGCACCAGACCTCTAGTATAGATATAATGTAGTAAATTTTCCATTGACTGATGTTTGATTTGGATTAATTATGTTACTTATTTTGTCTTATAATGATAAATATATAGCAAGGCATATCTTCACCCACACAGAAAGGATAACTAGTTAGATAATTCTCAGATACCACATCCAAGAATAACATTCAGATAGCATCAGAAAGCCCCCTGTGGTAGCAAAGGACAAAACATATCTGGAACATAGCACACACTTTGACATTTTCCCCATTCCTCAGACAACAAAGGATTTTCCCTTTATCCTTCTACCACAAGTAAGTCAGAAATTCTTACAGATAGTTTACAATTCTGTCATTATTCTAGCGTCCTGTTTCCAATATGTGAATGCTGTTATATTTTCCTCAAATCTTATACATTTCTTGGGATCACCTTATACTTTCTCATTAGAAATTATTATTTGAAATGGTTTATCAATTTGAAGGTTTTACCGGAGGCCATGGAAGAGAGTCTATTTACTTGGTCTATATGGAAGTAAATAATCCATGACTCAAATTATACTTCAGCAGCCCAGTTAAACTGGGAGGGGTCTGGAAATTGTGTGAAGGTAAGCAAATACTCAAATATGTATTTAGTGGTAAATTTAGGACATATACTTATATGTGCATATATTTTTTTAAATAATGCACAATCTATATGAATACAAACAGTCTAATTTTGAATTAATACACAAATGTAAACATTCAAACAGATTAAATTTATTTTGTTTTTAGGTTTGTCTAATTGTTTTTGTTGCAAGACATGCATATATATGCTTTATTGTGAGTTATCCAACTAGATTATGTAGCATGGGAAAGCAAAAATAAAACATGGGGTACAAAATTTTATCAGCAGTCCTACACATTTGCCATGTCCAACTCAGATTAATGATTACTGTTTGTAAAAGTCAAACAGGATCCCCTCAGTTCACTAATTCTGTAATATAATACTATCTCAAAAATCGTTTAATTTAGGATTGTCTGAATATGGGAAGAAATAATGAGTAAGCCTATAACCTCAAGTAAAATTTTGTCTACTAAAAATGTATTATACATAAACTTATGCAATAACTAAAATTATTATACAATAAGGCTGTGAAATTAACCTTTTTTTCCTCCTTTTGTTCCTGAAAGTAGGTGGTGATAACCTTCCTTAATTAAGGACAAAGGAATTCACTGTTGAACTGCATTTCTTTACTTGTCACAGTTGCTCTGTGCTCTCCTGTCTTAGCTGAACATACAGAGATAGATGCATTTTGGTCTGTTCCTGTGCTCAGTATCATTCACCTCCACAGGAGAAGGTTTGCAGGTGTCCTGCCCTTCTAATGAACAGTTTACTCTAATTCTATATTTCGGAATTCAGGAGTTCATTATTGGTGTCCAACTAAGCCTGTAAACTTTAAGCCAGCAATCAATTTCTAGCGTCCTGACTTAATCTGTTTTTCAAGTGGTCCTGAACTTAAGCAAATAAAACAGTTGCTATTTGTTAAGCTACATCAAATTCCAACAATGAAAACATACAGATATTTTGTTTAGAGATTCATAACTGGTTAGAAATATAAAGGTAAAGGGATAATCTCTAAACTTAGGCATTATAAAGACATTAATTCTGATTATAATGTTCAATTTCTTTTATCTTTTTAAATCCTCACCGAGAATATTTTCCATTGATTTTTATTATTTTTTAAAATATATTTTATTGATTTTATACAGAGAGGAAGGGAGAGGGATAGAGAGTTAGAAACATCGATGAGAGAGAGACATCGATCAGCCGCCTCCTGCACGCCCCCTACTGGGGATGTGCCCGAAACCAGGATACATGCCCTTGACCGGAATTGAACCTGGGACCTTTCAGTCCGAAGGCCGACTTTCTCTCCACTGAGCCAAACCGGTTTCAGCTCCATTGATTTTTAGAGAGAGTGGAAGGGAGAGGGAGAGTCAGAGAGAAACATCAATGTGAGAGAAATATATTGATTGTTTACTTAGTGCATATGCCCAGACCAAAGCCCAGGCCAGGGAGGAGCCTTCAAACAAGGTATGCGTGTCCTTGACAGGAATCAAACCCAGGACTCTTGGGTCTGCAGACTGATGCTCTATCGACTAATACAAACTCGCAAGGGCTAATGCTCCATTTCTTAAACTAAGTAGTAGATCCACAAAGATTTGTTAAATTATTCTTGAATACACTGGTGAAATTTTCATTTTTAAAACTGATTTTTAGAGACAGAGGGAGAGAGAGAAAACATCAATGTGAGAGCAAAACATTGACCAGTTGCCTCCTGCACTCAAATCAGCAACCTGAGGAAGGGCCCTGACTGGGAATCCAACTGTTAATCTTTCAGTGTACAGGACAACACACAACCAACTGAGCCACATGATCTAGGGCTGCAGTTTATTTATCTAAGCTGAGTACTCTAGCTTGATTCTGTTTTCTCTGCTTTTGGCAGTTCTCTGTCAATCTGGGGTGAAAGGATGGTTTATATTCAGCAAAAGCTGGCAAAAAAAGGAATAGTTTCTTTTTACACACTGAAAAATAAATTTTCCTTTGCTCAGCACCATGAAATTTCCTCATTTAAATTGGCACAGGCTGTTAACTATGTAACCTTTTAACAGCTGATATTGAGAGTTTTGGATCTACCTAACAGCTGTATCTCTTGCTTTCCCCCTTAACCTAACAAACATAAATATATCCCTTAGAATTAGGGTCATCATTGTTTCAATAAGTTTGAAAGATGTTCTGGGGTATTGTATGAGTACTTACTGGGTCCTTGAAAAAGGTTAATCTCTTTAAATCATTCCCATATGAATGGGAATGATTCAAACAGCAGCCAAATGTACTAAGCTAATTATGGGTAACATTCAAGTGTCACTTTTTTTTTAAATCAGAACTCTTCCTAATAAGGTTCCTAATAAGTAGACATGTACAATTAACATCTAATTAGTCATCCATTATCCTTTATGTTTTAAAAAGAAAATTAAAGAGATTCTCTCATAAAGATTTCACTGAAAATGTGCGATTGTGTCCATCTCCACTTACTTATTGTTTGTAGCCTACTTGGTAAGATGATTTTAAAAGAATAGAAAACATATTAATTGGAATATTCCAATATTACTCAAGAATATCATTATTTTATGTCTCCAAATGATTGTATTGACAATTAGTTCAACCAATTTACTTTATAGATGAGGACATTGAAACTACTGGGTGTTTAACTTGTTGAAAAGCCACAGTTGCATAGTGCAAGGGTGAATATTTAAGACCATGTCTCAAGGCAATGTTCCTTCTATCCACCCTTCTTTCCATTATAGCTTAGAAAGAACATTTTAATGCATTCAATATAGTTAACAAGATCACTGAGTTACCTATTCCTGTTATTATGTGAGTACAATTACTAATGAGTGTGTCTTTTCCACATTCTATCTGGCTTTAGAAAATTTGGATAATTTAGTAACTAGAAGCTCGGGATTTAGAGTCAGAATACCTGGTAGCAGCACTTATTAACTGAGAATTTAAGTCAGTTTATTAAAATCTCTGTGCCTTTCCTTCCTCATTTCTGAAATGAAGATTATAATGATGCTGCTTCTGATGATGATGATGACAGTATCTACCTCCAAAAATGGTTTTTGGGTTAAATAAAGCAAGGCCCTAAATGATTACATCAGTCTGTGGAAAACTTGAGAGCTCATTGACTGGTATCTATAATACATCATCTCTCAATTTTTCACCTATTTCCTTCAAATTCGTTTTCTTTTTTTTTTACTTTATTTTATTGTTTAAAGTGTTACAAATAGTAGTACATATGTCTCCTTTATTCCCCATTGACCTCTCCCCAGCCTCCCCTAACTTGCAGCACATGCCTTCATCCCTCTCCCCCAAGTGTCTTATGTCCATTGGTTATGCTTATATGCATGCATACAAGTCCTTCCTTTTATCTCTTACTCCCATTCCAAACCTCCCCTGCCTTCCCACTGTAGTTTGATAGTCTGTTCAATGCTTCTTTGTCTCTGTATCTATTTTTGTTCATCAGTTTATAATGTTCTTTATATTTCACAAATGAGTGAGATCATGTGGTATTTTTCTTTCACTAACTGGCTTATTTCACTTAGCATAATGCTCTCCAATTCCATCCATGCTTTTTCAAGTGGCAAAAATTCCTTCTTTTTTACAGTAGCATAGTATACCATTGTGTAGATGTACCACAGGTTTTTAATCTACTCATCTACTGATGGGGACTTAGGCTGTTTCCAAATATTAGCTATAGTAAATTGTGCTGCTAAGAACATAGGGGTTCATATATCTTTTCTAACTGGTATTTAGTTTTTCTTGTTATATATTCCTAGAAGTGGTATTACTGGGACAAATTGTAGACATTTGTCATAGCAATATCTTTACCAATACAGCTCCTAGGGCAATGGAAACTAAAGAGAAAATAAACAAATAGGACTACAGCAAAATAAAAAGCTTCTGCACAGCAAAAGAAACCATCAACTAAACAACAAGAAAGTCCACTGTATGGGAGAACATATTTGCCAATGTTTCTCTAACAAGGGTTTAATCTCCAAAATTTACAGGGAACTCATACAACTTAACAAAAGGAAGATAAACAACCCAATCAAAAAATGGTCAAAGGACCTAAATAGACACTTTTCAAAAGAGGACATACAAAAAGCCAAGAGACATATGAAAACATGCTCAAAGTCACAATCATCCAAGAGATGCAAATCAAAACAACAATGAGGTACCATCTTACACCTGCCAGAATGGCTATCATCAACAAACAAGTGTTGGAGAGGATGTGGAGAAAATGGAACCCTCGTGCA
This sequence comes from Lasiurus borealis, assembly GCA_004026805.1. Classification (NCBI taxonomy): domain Eukaryota; kingdom Metazoa; phylum Chordata; class Mammalia; order Chiroptera; family Vespertilionidae; genus Lasiurus; species Lasiurus borealis. The sequence goes on from PVJN01001407.1 coordinate 136,271, forward strand.
CTGCTGGTGGGAATGCAAACTGGTGCAGCCACTGTGGAGAACACAATGACGTTTCCTCAAAAAATTGAAAATGGAACTCCCATTTGACCCAGTAATACAAAATTCATTTTCTATTAGACAATGAGTACACTTACTTACAATGGAATGAGAACTCTGTTCAGATAACACAGTTTCTGTACTTTGTATGATCCCACTATGTCTAAGACCAAAAGAAAAGATGCATTACCAGGAAAAGTGGAACATGCACTAAGTGAAGGAAGGAGAAAATGAGAAAAGTCCACCATTAATTATTTCCAACCATTAGGTTGTTCTCATGTTCATTCTGGCTTATAGAGAATTTGAATTGGATTTGGTTACAACATTGACATTTGCATGATTTCAAAAGCAGCAGCTTATCTATGGCACATTCTTAAAATAGGAAGTTATAAAGTAAGTTAACCGAATTAGGGCCTGAAATAAAGTTATAATGGATCAAGAAATCCAGTAATACCAACTGCCTACATTTGAAGGACTGTGGAAGGAAGGTGACTCAAACATTGTTCATTTCTTTTTCATTAACCCTATGGCAGGTTCTGCCCTAGTATTAATATATTTCCATTAAGCTTCTTAGCTTCCCATAGATCTGGACATCCCCAGAGCATACAGTATCATACAGTATAGTATGTACATCTGAAAGCACAATCAATATGTAAACATAATGGTACTAATATCCCTCTCTTCTTTCTTACCATTGTACAGTAGATACTCCAAAATTCTGTTCTCATTAACAAACATTTCACATTTAAGAACTGTTTATTGTGGTCATAATCTGCATGGCAAACTTGCATTTATTCAAATATTCAACATTTGTGTTTTCTTTAAGTACTAAATTTTTGGAACCTGTATTAGATAAGGAACATTTCATAGTAGACATTGAACATTAGACAAGAACCCTGACTGGTTTGGCTCAGTGGAAAGAGTGTCGGCCTATAGACTCAAGGGTCCCAGGTTTGATTCCGGAAAAGGGCATGTACCTTGGTTGAGGGCACATTAACCAGTAAGGAGAGTGCAGGAGGCAGCTGATTGATGTTTCTATCTCATTGATGTTTCTAACTTTCTATTCCTCTCCCTTCCTCTCTGCAAAAAAATCAATAAAATATATTTTGAAAAAATAAAATTAGACAAGAAAAAAAAATGGCTCCTATCATCTTGGAAGTAGAGTTTAATTATATAGACAAATAAACACAGTTATTTAAAACTAGAGTCCTGGTACATTAAATTCATGCACTGGGCAGGGGGGGGTTCCCCTCAGGCCAGCTCGCATCCTCTCCAATCTGGGACCCTTTGGGGGATATCTGACTGCTGGTTTAGATCCAATCCCCTAACTGGCAGTTGGATATCCCTCTCACAATCTGGGACTGCTGGCTTCCATCTGCTCACCTGTCTGCCAGCCTGATCACTCCCTAACCACTCCCCTGCCAGCTTGATCAACACCTAACCTCGGCCAGTCTGATTGCCCAAATTGCCCTCCCATGCTGGCCTGATTGCCCTCAACTGCCCCTCCCTGCTGGCCCAGTTACCACCAACTTCCCTTCTCTGCCAGCCTGATCACACCCAATTGCCCTCTCCTACTGGCTTGGTTGCCCCCAACTACCCTTGCCTACTGGCCTTGTTGCCCTCCCCTGCTGGCCATCTTGAGGAACCTAACTTTGACTACATGGGGGCACCATCTTATGTGAGGGTGTGAGGGTCAATTTGCATATTACCTGTTTATTATATAGGATGTGATGATTGTTGAGATAGGAGGTCTTTTTTACTCGACTTTACAGAATCTATATATTATCTGTTATTTTTACTTTCTACTGTACCTGAATTTTCCCCTTATTTACTGAATAACTCTCTAGGCTTTTAAATTTGTTCAAATCTCTATATTAAAACATACCACTTTATTCTATGTTCCCTTTATAACTGAACTTTTAAGATTTGTCTTTCCTCTAATCTCCAAATTTTTACATTTTCGTTCGTAAATATTCAGATAGATGGTTTTAACTTATCCTTCTCATACAAAATAAATGTCACTACTATCCTAAAAATTCCTAGTCACTAAATCTAATGCATACTGTCAATCTGCATCTTTATCTTTCATGAACTTATGAGCAACATTTAATAGAGAGAACACTGTCTCTTAAAACATACTCTTTACTTTTAAGTATTATTTTTTTCTTATTTCTCCAATAATTCTTTCACAATATATTTTGCAGCTAAGCATGTTCTACTAAAACATTAAATATTTTATTTCCTCAAAACTTAAGTGTAGGCACTTTTTCTTCCCCTCACTATACCATCACTATCCAGTAGAAATATAATGTGAATTACAAATAGTACATGTATAATTTTAAATGTTTAGTAGCTCCATCAGTAATGTAAAAATAAATAATTGAAATTAAGTTTAATAACCCAATATATCCAAAATATTATAATTTAAACATGCAAATATATAAGCAGTTGTTATTATTTTTGTTAATTCTTACCTGGGGATATTTTTCTATTGAGATTTTTAGACAGAGTGGAAGGGAGGGAGATGGACAGAGAGAGAATCATCGATGTGAGAATCATGGATTGGTTGCCTCCTGTACTCACACCAAGGACAAGGGATCTAACCTGAAACTTAGGTAGATGTCCTTGACAAGATTTGAACCCGGGACCCTTCAGTCTCCAGGCCAATGCTCTATCCACTGAGCAAAACTGGCCAGGGCAATGCAACCACCTAGTTATTCCTATATTAAATGGTTCAGTTTTAGTCTTTTAAGAACTATATGACACCTTTCATGCCCATGTCTTAAATTACTACTTTAGAACCAAGATTTCAAAATATTTATCTTCAGCCCAGACCTCTTCTGAGTTCTGTATGTTTGATATTTTCCTTTATCTTCAAATTTTCCTCAAATTCAATGCAATTATGTGCAAAAACATGATCTTCAACTCACTGTTTGAACTTGTTCCATTTTCCCTTACCTTAATAATTGCACTACTATCTATATAGTTTTGCAAAATGAAAACCTACTTGTTGCCTTGCTAAATCCCTTTAACATCTATGATTATTCTGTCATTATAACTATATCCAATTTAATAATTGTGTTTATAATTTTACTTCCTTTGAGAAATAATCTTATGGCTCTTTCTTCCACCCCAGCTCAAGTTAATTTTCTCTCAAGCATAAAATAGGGTTTGACTCTCTGGAAAAGAATTGGCTTGCTGCATATTTTCCTTGAGTCCCTGTTCCCTTTTAAATAGCACTAAATTATAAATTGAATGAGCAAGAAGAAGCATGCTTGTTTGGCTCACATTTGTATCCCACAATGTTTAGTAGGTTTCTGGTATATCATATGCACTTAGTAAATACTTGTTAAATTAGGAGCACCTAACCTAGTATTAGAGGATCAGAAAAAATCTGAAAGTGATGTCCTCTTTGCTGGGATGTATAAATCAGGCATAAGGCAATTTAGGTCTTATTTTTCTAAGTTAAAAGTGCATTTGTCTTTTATCCAAATGCCACTTCTAGAAATATTAATAATTCACATTGCTTCAGGGCATATGTTGTACCAGGAAAATTATTTTACCTGTATTAAAATATTTTATTTAATATCCCTAACTATCCTATGCAACTAACCATATGCAAATAACAAAAATAATAGTCAAGTTTAAAAAGCTGACTCAATTTACATACTGAATAATGAAGCCACTAATTCACTAAGGCAATTAGACTTCAGAAGTTTTTTTACTTATATATTTTACTACTCCTGCCTCAGGTTTATTTGTACAAATAGCACAGAAGGACACCAGCTCCATGCACGCAGCAGCCATGGATCACCCTTCTTCTTCCATCCTCACATAGGTAGACACAGGCCTTTACTCTGGAGCCTGAGCCAAACCTGCAGCCACAGCCTGGGTGGGCCTTCTATTGAGCCGTGGCCTTAACCTTGGCCTTGGACTTTGGCTGGCAGAGCCTGAGACACTTGGCAATGTGGCATGAGCATGTTTCCCAAGCTAGAAGTGAATGATGTAGGCAAGTCAATTGAGCTTGCAGTTGCCACCTTTGGGATCTGGGGCTTGACCTCCTGGGCTTTAGGAGGGCCTTGATAGCCTCAGCACATGCACTCACAGCTTTGGATTGTTGGCTGGTACCTTCTTCAGGCCCTTCTTATTGTGCTTCTTGGCAAAGAACATGTTTATCAGGACTTTGAAGTCTATTTCCCTTTAAGAGACTCATATCTTTGTGATCAGGGTTTCATGATACTGTTTCTGTTCCATTTTTGGAACTGGTTGTGTGTAGTGTGGTTCTTGGACTTGGGCATTTCTACAGCTCCTGAAGTGCCAGGGACTGGAAGCTCTCTCTCTATCTCTCTCTCTCTCTCTCTCTCTCTCTCTCTCTCTCTCTCTCTATATATATATATATATATATATATATATATATATATATATATTACCTCATATCATATATATAAGAACTAAATATTTCCCAGCTGAAATTTCCACAAGTAGAGAAATGTCTCAATATTGTACACCATATTCATTCCATGGAAGAAATGTAGAAATGTAGTAATGTAATAAGAAAAAAACTGAAAAAAAAAGCACAAAAGTATGACATCCTCAAAAATATTTCAAACACATGTTGCCATATCTTTTTTTAAAGCAATTTGCACACTAACTTGAGAGTGGAGGCAGAGTTTTATTTTTGTCGTTTTATTTTGTTTTATTTTAACATTTTATTGAGTTCAGAGAGAAAGGGAGAGAGAAACATCATGTGAGAGAATCATGGATCGGTTGTCTCCCACATGCCCAACACTGGGGATGAAACCACAACCCGGGCATGCACCTGGAATCAAACTCTGACCTTCTGGTTCATAAGTAGACACTCAACCACTGAGTCATGTGGCCGGCTGGAGGCAGAGTTTTGACTTCCATGATCACCTCCCACTGGTGTTATAACCATTAACATGTTTCCTTACATAGCAAGAGACCTTGCAGATGTAACTTGTGCCACTAATCCGGTGCCCTTCAAGTAGAATGATTATTCTATATCATCCAGGTGTGTCAGTGTAATCACATATGTCCCTAAAAGTAGAACTTTCTCCTTGCTGAGGGTAAAAGGGAAGTCAGAGCAGGAGAACTTGACATACCATTGCTTCTGTGTAGTTGGAGGGGCCATGTCAGAAGATGTGGGTGGTTTTCAGTAGCTGAGGGCAGCCCTTGGTAACTTAGATCTCAGATCTGCAGCTGTAAGAAACTGGCTTCTGCTAACCACTTAAGTGAGCTTAGAGGCAGATTAATCCTCCAAAGCCTCCATGAAAGAAGTAAGCCTGGCCAACAACTTAATTCTATCCTTGTAAGACCCAAAAGAGGGAACCCAGTGGAGCCATGCCCAATGACAGATTTAGGTAACTATGAACTAACAAAGCTTTAATAAGCCATTTGAGGTAATTTATTAAGCAGCAATAAAAAATTAATATAGCATGAAATATGATACTATTTTTTCAGTAAGCAAGAGTAGCTATGTGTTCAATGAAAATTTATAAATGCACAGAATTAGAACTAAAATGATAAATCAAGTATTGGAAAAAAAAAATATTTAAGTCCAAAGCATTGGGAGGTTTCAGTGGATTTTACTTTCTTTCCATATAGATATTTACTGGTTGACTCCTTCATCGGCATGATGTATTTATGTATTATTTATAAAATACAAATACAAAATAGGTTATTTTCAAATTTTTTATTGTGTTACATGTATACATATCTTCCCATTGCCCCCCCTCCCAGACATACACCAACCCCCCAGTGTCTTGTGTTCATTGGTTATGCTCATATCCATGCGTACAAGTCCTTTGGTTGATCTCTTATCTAACCTTCCTACTATAATTTGACAATCTGTTTGATGCTTTACTGCCTCTGTACCTATCCTTTTGTTCATCAGTAAAAGATGTTATTTTTAAGTGTGGTTATTCCATTAAATTAGAAATCAATCATGATGTTTCTCTTTCAAAATTGTATTCTGAATCAATCAAGACATACAATATCACCAGTCAAGACCTAGACACTAAAACAAATAAAGCTGAAAACATTGCCCAGGTATTGTAGTAACTGAATGATAAACAATTACAGAAATCTTTTCCAATTCATCTTCATAATACTCTTTCCAGTGGTTAAAAAGTATTCATGATTCCATGAACCTAATGCTATTTGTGAGCCCACATAATCTGGAAACTTAGAAAACAAAATCAAAGCCATCATCTTTAATCCTTTTTCTTACCCAACCTGAGGAGATTGCTGAAAATTTTGCCAATATATCAGTGAGAATCCATATCAACATGACCAAAGTCTATAGAATCTAAGCAATTTCTGCACTTAAAATCAACCATCCCGAAAAAAAATGGCGGCGGAGTAAACAGACGCACCTGGAGCTTTGTCGCTGGGCAGAGGGAGAGAGAGCGGCTGGGAGTCGCACTGGGAGTGATTGGAGGCAAGTTGGGAGCCAGTTATCCTCCAGGAGAAGGCGGGGAACTGCTGGACGGGGCTCTCCCAGCCGGGCAGCCCCACTGCAAAGGGTTTTTGCCTGCCCGA